>JAQFYC010001120.1:0-39368 GCA_034694165.1 Tomocerus mixtus | reverse complement strand
TTGTTTTGGTAAATGAATAAAGTTATGGTAAAATAAGTCTAAAAAATTATGGCAAAGTAAGTTTTTATATGGTGCCACTAAATATAAGCCATTCAAAAATAGATAGGAATTCCTACCTGATAGGATTTCTGTCTCCATTATATTTTATATTTCTCTTCTTTCACTTACTTTTGGTATAATTTCAATCATTTTACTAAAAGATAATAATATACCCTCTACAGTTACGTGGTCCATTACGAATTTTAGAATATTATTAGATTGGTCTTTCTACCTTGTAAGTCTTCCATTTCTTAGGCATGTATGATGTAGCTTATAATGTACGTATAACTTTCTTCAAAGCAGATATATATTCCTGTCTGAGCATGTACTTGGTCTACAAGAAGGTCGAGTCGAGTATAAGTAAATAGATGATATACCTAATTCAAAAAGTTGTTCCTTGTCTTTCTTGTGTCTTGATTCTTTGCTTTCCCTCCTGTTCCAGCAGAGAATCCTGCCTTTGAATGGGATACATTTACAAACAACCGTGAACATGAACATGAATGTAGAGAATGAATGGATGTGGATAGAAATGTAATGTAATGTGAGACGGGATGAATAGAGTGAAAGGTGCACCGTCGACTTTCTCCTCAATGAATAGCAAGTTCTTCATAGACAAGGTGAAAGCACAAAGAGAAAGCACTTTCGCAAACTTTGGATTTGGAATAGTAGCCACGTAGGTGGTACCCCCTCGTTCCCCTTTACACACTCACCTACATTCATATAATATTACAGTACAGTCTGATACTAATCTTTACTTTCAAAGTTTTTTGTAGGTTAATACTATGTCTGCTTATTTGAAACTTTTTGCACAACTTTATTAGGTACACAAAACACAGTTAATATTATCTCGTAATATAATGCTATCATGTATTGCAATTTAGTAGTTAAACCTTAATTATTTATACCATTACGATTTCCCTTTTCAAAAATGGGTTATTACCGTGTTTGTAAACTGTGACTCAAAAACTGACCTATTTTAGATTTAATGGTATTTGTAGAATTTTTGTAATTAGTATTTGCCGGAATTTATTTGATTGATATTCAATATTTGCGAGTTCAATGGCAAAGGGCAAATTGACAAAAAAAATGTTATTAATGAACTAAATGACAACTCGTTGTACTTTACGTACATAATATCGGAAAAATAATGTTATAAAGTGATTAAAAGATATTTTTTACTTGTTCCGACATTAACTTATCAAATTTTGGAAACAAACTCACTCAGAACACATATCTCTTTGCTAAATTCACATTTTTGACATTTTATTTGCTGTATAAAACGTGACAAACAATAGGGAACCGATAGGCAGTGTCCGTAAATAAAAAAATTTAAATGGCTTATCTGTAGAGGAACAGATAAGTACAGGCTTTTGCATAGTAATTTTTGAAACTTGATAAAAAAATTCCTAAAATAATTATCCTGTGGAGAAAAAAATATTTCCCAGTACAAAAAATATTTCAATACAAAAAAATACTGAATATCTGTAGGTTTAAATTTTATTTACTCAAGATTGAGTAACAATATATTATGCATATAATAATATGTTAATGTCTCTATTATTAATTGAAGCAAAGCTGCATTTATCTATAAAACTTTATTTTACAAAAAAAAATAGCTTATCACAAAGAAAAGTGTGGATGGAGGTGGTTTCGCATTAGTGTTGTTGAGTTGTTCATTGTGTTAAGAAGTTCATAGTCCGGAAAGTAAGAGAAGTAAGTAGGCGGTTGTGTTGTGATGTTATTAGGCCGTTGGGCTTTACCCTTTCCACCTCACGGTAAGTAGTTCAATGTGACCTAATGTGATATCTTTGCACTTACACATGTCTATCTTCCCTCCTTTCCCCTTCGGATACTTATTTACTTATCCTTAGCGTTAGTGTTACTATTATGGACTTAGTTTGGCAATGAGAGGCTCCTGTCGACTTACCGTCACCCGCACTACTCTTACCAGCTTTCTCAACTCTATTGTAAGGAAAAGAGAACCACACCTCCTTATTTATACATATAGTAGCTTACAGAATTTTAATCCAAGGAATATACTTTCTACTAAGTATATGTATAAGTAATGTGTATAGTGTAATAACCTATTTGGATGGCACAACTATTCATGCAACCTAGTACACACTTAACTTTTATATGTCGAAGGATGGCAAATCTATTAGGCAGAATGACCAGTTTTATTTTTATTTGTTTATGCCTGTCTGATTTTAATTACCATGAGATTTCTGCATAGTGCAAAAGAAATACTAGCGTGTACCTACACCAAAATTCTAGTTTATTTACTACTACTATTTTTCAGAATGTAAAATACCATGCACAACGTTTTATTTACTTATACTAGAGTGAAAAATGTCCGAAAATATTTTATTTAGAATATCAAACAAAAGTTTTCGGAAAAACGTAGGCCTGAAATTGTGATTAGATAAACGACGAAATTAATAGTTTAGTAACAAAGGATCTGTGTAACATTCAACTGTTGATATTTAATAATTAAAAATTTCTTCATAAATTATTACTGAACTAATTTTTTCGTGAGCGATTTGTCAATTTTATAAAGGTATGTACTTATTTTACTGCACATAACTTGCCAATACGTGAATTTATGCAATATTTTAGAAATTTTCTATATATTGATAAAAGGAATGCTTTGTTTGCCCGATAGGTATTTTTCCTACAACACACATATCCTATAAATATGTGTGGGTGAAGCCAAGAAGGAAGAAGACAGTCTAAAAGTCAAGTTAGACAAACCTTTCTCTTTCTGTACTTTCTGAATTTATATCATAAATATTTTATTTATCTGAAATGGAGCTGGGATTTCCTACTTACTTTCGCAATTCAGAACTCAGACTTTCACTTGCACTCCAACTCGAACTACCTATTTGCAATTGTAATACTAACCAGTAAAGATATGTATGTTGTAGTATAGAACTCTTTTCTTTCTTATGGTTTATGATTCTTCTTCTTTTATATGAAAACTAAAAACTACCTAAGTATAGTTTTATATTTTATCTATTTTATTTTTTATCTGCAGTATATACTCCGTCAGAGGAAAAGTTAATGTTATTACAATACCTATACATATTACGAAGAGCAAGGATGAAAATGACAGTAGACAAGACTATTATATACATGTAGGTATAAATAGCATAATATTCTTTATTATGGGCTTATACTATACATATAAAAAGTATTTAGATGTTAGCGACTTCGCAATTTGAGTATCTTTGTGTTTATACGCAGATGAATAGTATATACTTCCGTGAATATTAAATCTCTCTACTGTGCAACAATAGTATTTACAATAGGGAATGGAACCCTTTCGATAATGGACAAATATTTTGGCAAATATATGCAATAAAATGAAGTGCATGCATGCAATGAAGTAATTTCACATTAAAAGTAATACAATTTCACATTTGTGTATGCCAACTATTTAAAAATTGAATGCTGAATTACAAATACGCAATGTGAGGGTATTTAAGTACAGAAACAGAGCCGGTAAATGATTATGCGTGTTAAGCCGAAGAAAAAAGAATACCTGTGATGACTATTTTTATCTAATAAGACTATTTAAATATTTTTCTGATATTTGTAAAAAAAATTATGGTAAATAAATTGTTATTTAGTATTTACTTAACTAATATTCTGTGGTAAATTTTACTACAACATAATATAGCCTATTTTAATTATCCAATTTGGAAGGGGATGACTCCCGAACAAGTTATCACCGAATAATTATCGAATTGGGTGAGTATATCTATTTTGCATCAAATAATAAATAAATCTTTTCTAAAATCGTGTCCATACTAATATATGGACACGAATTACCATCAATTTATCCATAAATAATTTAAAAAGTTTTAGAAATTATTTATGGCGTCAATAAAATATGAATAGGGATTCTGGAACGAACTACCCTGGAGAATGTGTGTAACCTGTGTATCTATCTGTATATATAATATATGAGCGCATATCAAAGTTTATCGTATCGATAAGTAAGTAAGAGTAAGTAGTCGGTCCTGCTGGTATTGGTACTGACCGGTATCGCGTGTTAAAAGAAGTCAGTTCTGTATTTTGTGTTATAAATAGTTTTCACAGTTTTGTATTGTATGAGTGTTGCCATAAATGTCACCCTTGGTATTTTCATGTTTGGGCTTTTTTGTGATGTATTCCAGGCAGTTGAGATAGTTTGTAGTAATTCCGTGTTGACAACCTATCGATATAAAGTTTGTCCTTTGTGGTCTGCGCTGGTGTGGCTTTCTAAGTGATGGACTCTGTTTTGTTGTAAAGGGAAACTGTTACTCTTCACTTGACAATAAAAGATTTCGGCTGATTAAGCGACGACAAGAAAAGCTGGTTGTTATACTTTTGTTGAGAAAGAAAAGGGATGGACAGTGCCCCATAGACTTGACTTTCACTTTTACATTCCTTAATGTAGAAAGTAGAAAGTCCTAGCTCGGTCAATGTTCAGGGAAAGTAAACATCACGTCCCATCAACTTATAGCTTACAAGTTGCATTCTTTGTATGTTTTGGTTGTTGTATGCTTTGTTATGAGTAAGTGAGGTAGTGGCAGATTGTACTACTTCTGTACATTCTTCACCAAATGTCTTGTTTCTTTCGGCTCCTTGGGACTTGTTGGGAATAAAGTTTTAGTGGAGAAAACTAGATCAATCCGTCAATTCTAAAGTAATCCAGGCTTTTGAGGTTGCTTTTTGCTTAGGGTGATGCACGTAAAAAATTTCCAGAAAATAAATTTGCAAAAAAATCGACAATTTTGCGGAAAATGTAAAAAACGCGGGACAACGAGATCATTTCTTCACATTTTAATTATTTCTGTAGATCGTAAGGTTGATAATTTATTTTAATTTTGTATTATAATACGCTTTTAAGGAGATTTTGTAAGAAATTTCCTGCATTGATGCAAAATAGTGAAAAATATTTCCCATATTTTGGTTAATTTATGAATTTTTCATGCTTTTGAAAGTTAAGTTTTATTTTTTGCCCTAAATGTTTAAATTTCTGCTGCTGAAGAACAAAAGTTTCTTAGATGCAAGCCAAAAATCCCTCCCAAAAATCAATCAATTAATATTTTTCGGTTTTATTTCAAATTCTCATTTTTATTTCATTTTTCATGTCTTTGGTAGTCAATAGTCTCCACATATTTAATTGTAATTTTTTATAATATTAACATTATTTCTCTACTTAAATGTTATTTAGTAGTATTTCATATGTTTCCATCATCTCACAATATTCGTAACACTTTTATTTAATGTTAAAGTTACAATATTATATTATGGGTATCTATTTATAATTACTTATGTATTTAATAACTAGAAAACAAAAATTATAACAGTTTTTTCCCATATTTCCGTTGGGTTTAGTTATTTAGGTATTCTTTATGGTAAGTAAAGTCATAAATTGACATTTTTGATCTATCGACTACATAGCTGCCTTCATTTCATCTAGCTTTTGGGGAAAATCTTAAATTAGCCTATGATTTATTGACGAGGGGTACAAATCACCTTCTAGGCTTACAATTTACCTAAATCTAATAATTAATATTAGTATATATAGTTAGTATGTACTTTTATTTCTGTACATACAATAGACTTTGTGCAATATAATTATATCACTATTATTCTTATAATTATATTCCTACTCTTTAGCATAGCTTAACTAATTATATTATGTCTATGTCACTAACAATAAGAATTACTTAATTGTACTATACCTATATCTACGTAATTCTAATTAGCATTTACATGTACAGAAACAGCAATAATTTTTATAAACAATAATGAATATATAGAGCATGGAGCTGTATAGAAGAACGTTTGATATTAATTATTATGCTCTACTAATTACATAATTTCATGTTTTTATAACCAGAAAATTAATTGTTACTTTTAGATCCGTGAGGAATGTTTCCTACAATCTCAAACCATCCCTTTATTTATTATTTGTGTTACATAATTATTACCAGCGCTTTATTTACAGATATATCTTACGGGATTCTTTTAGTACAATTACTACAATAGTATCACCTAAAAAGGTACTTTTCTTGCTCAAGCTGTAACTTAAATAAACTCTAAATACACATTCACAGTTTAGTTTAAATTATTTAACATAGCCTTTTTGTATAGCGGATTGGAATTACAATGAATATTTTTAGTCCTGCAGTGCAGTGCAAATGCAAACAGGTCTTAGCAGTCGAAAAATCCATTAAATCACATGCATCACCTCCTTTCTCCAAGAATCTCCAAGAATTTATGTTAATATTTCCTATACCTAATTTTATTACTTTAGAAAACTACCCGTATAGAAATATTCTGCAGAAAACTGGAACATTTTTGTGCCAACTTCCTACAGAAAATTCATACAGAATCCTGTTACTAATTTCCATTAGGGTAAAACAGTAGCTAAGAACATGACATGATCTCTGATATTAATAATATTACCTACTAATTTCTATAAACAACTGCTTGGCCTGACGTGACCTTAACTTTCCTAATTCTTAAAGGTATTGCCCATTAATTATTTATAATTAGGTTCTTGTTTTGCTTTGTTTTTGTTAAGCATTATGGTATAATAATATAATTTAATGTTCTATAGCACGTTGTATTAATTTAGTTTCTAGAACTTTCTCTTTACCGCTTTCTCCTATATAAATGTGTAAATGCCATTAGCACAGAAACAGCAGGCTGTCATGTCCGTCTGTTATATCATAACTCTTCCGCTTCTGGTTGCATGAGGTTATATTAATTTCTTCTGCATTTATCGTTATCGTTATAGCTTCTATAACTATATATTTATATAATTACCTAATTTATATTTACAATATTGTAGGGAATGGTTTGTCTTTACTCTTTGATTGGCTAATCAAATCTTTGTGTTATTTACTTATTAGATTAGTTATAATTATTATTAATGTTAACTGAGGTAAATTATATATCAGTTAGTTATATAAGTAGGTGAGACTTTATTAATTCTACTTATTTTTAAGGTATGAGGGGGTTTTAGTAACTTTTTAATAATCTTTACCATTAGCTAATTAACTATTTACATTACTATTATTCTTATTAATTATTATGCAGTGCAACTTTCTTTTAGCTTTATAGCGTTTAGCATTTATAATAATCGTATTTATCAGGAATATGTATCCACTCTCCTATGTATGTAGTATTTATAATGTTAGTTATTAGTAACTGAAACAAAATCAAGTCTTTTGATCTGTTCTCTGTAGATATATATAGTATAGGCATTTGTTTATCTAATTTATATATTAATTTCGCTATTATTCTTTAATATACAATACAATACACCCAAGGTTTGGGGAAAGTGTCTAGCTGCACGTTATTATTACAAGAAAAGAGAAAGTAAAATTATTATGCTGTTTATAATAGGAATTAGGGCAAGGCAGTTACGTAGGAGAAAGTATTTCCTTTTCTGTTGTGCCTTCCGCTTCTCTATTTATATTTTGTATGCGAAGAACAATTATTTAATAGGTTCTGCTATAGATGCGAGGGCGTGCCTACAATTGCATGACATTAGTTCCAGAATTCCAGAGTTCCAGGTATTCTTGTTAAATACTCGCTCACATAAATCCTTCCTGTTTCTCCCTATTTAGTAACTTATTCGTGAATAGCAACAGAAAATTCATTAAATGAATTAGTATGCTGTTTTTGTTAAAGTTATTATAAATTATAATATAATAATAGGAAACAATTATAATTAATTAATTAGTTAGTTAGTTAATTAGTAGTTGAGACTTGTTAGGTATGTTAAATATTAATTATTTGAATAACTGAATTATTCCTCTAACAGGTATTGATTATAATTAGTAACTAGACAATTAATTAGGTAATATGATTTGATTGATAATCGCCGACTGTTTTTATTATTTATTTATTTATTTAATGACTAGAAGCTAAGCTACGGATATTATTGACCTCCCCCTCTCCAGGAAAACGTGATAGAGATAAATTGATAAGCACAGGTGAGAAGTATGGAGAATATTGGGAGGGAGCTGGAGAAAGTGGAAGAGGCGGCGGCCGTCAACGGCGGCACGGTAGAAGGAGCCGGTCGCAAATTCGGAATAAGAGTTGGTTTCGGTGTCGTCGTCTCTTCACAAAGGACACCGGATCGCCCGTCACACCTGACATCGGGACCCCCACCGGAACCTTCCCAAGGTTGTTCGTTGTGCGGCTGGAGAAGATCCTCGTCGTCGGTGTCACCCTCCTGGAATTTACGAGCTTCGGCCTCCTCTTTTTCTTCGTAGAGTCGGGCTTTTGCTTTTTCCTCGGAATCGCTCTCAGCCTTGTCTTCGTCCTCGGGCTGGTGACTTTGAATCTCTTCCTCGGCTTTCTCCGGTTTCTTGTAATTGCACAGATTACCTGTACAGTAGCAGAGCTCTACTTTGTTC
This sequence comes from Tomocerus mixtus, assembly GCA_034694165.1. Lineage (NCBI taxonomy): Eukaryota > Metazoa > Arthropoda > Collembola > Entomobryomorpha > Tomoceridae > Tomocerus > Tomocerus mixtus. The sequence continues at coordinate 30,903 of JAQFYC010001120.1, read as the reverse complement.
GCCGTCTTGCAGTCGTTCAAACCGAATTTTGCACAAGTGCGCGTTATGTTCTCGCCTGGAAAGAAATAAAACAGAGAAATTATAGTTAATTACGTAATGCATTAACTAAAACTGGAGAATTTTATTCCAGAAAAGAAATAAGCACAATAGTGTCATAAACTTTCATGAATAATTCTTATTTTTAAGTCAGAATGAGTCATAACCATAAACGCCTACTGTCTGTGGGTGCTACAGATATTATTCGTGACGATTGTGTCTCCGTTTGTACTCAAACTAAATCTATCTACCGTAAAACCCAAAAAATGACTATGTGGGCGTTTTATTCCGTAATGGTGTCAGTAAATTTAATTAAAACACTTTTCTTCGTCGCGTCGGTTGAATTATTGTATCAAGATTTTTTTTTATTTATTAATTTTTACATTAAATTATATATTAAAAATTAAAATATATATTAAAATTTATTATATTTAATGCAACTACTACACTACAATAATTTGCATCCTACACAGGAAACTTTTCAATTTAACCTATCTGTGTTTCTCTCATAATACAAGACACATTTTTTCTAAATTTTTGTGTTCTACTTTTGAAGCGATTATATTTAGATTTACAATAGATTTCTATATTTCGAGAGAACGGAATTCTTTTCATGAATAGTATTCCGATTATAAACAGGGGATTAATGTATAATGAACGGTATGCCAAATACAAAGTAGAAATACATGTTCAATGAGTCATTGTCATTAGACGGAGATATCCAAAATCAGTATATGTGTGTAGGACGTAGGACGCATGAGTTTAAAACTGTCACTTTGTGTTAATTTGGGTTTTTGTCGTCAGAAGCTATTAATAATGTCTCACGCTGCTCCTGTCATCACTCATCACTGTCATCATCACAAAAGCGAGTCATAGCCATAGTCAACAATATAATATGTGACATCCTATTTAGTCGCATGCACATGATATAGTATGATTTGTAGGCAAGATATACTTATAAGATGACCTAGTTTTCAGTTCTGTAAATCTAGAAGCAGTATATCCTTGTGTAATGTACAAGTGAAGCTTTTTGAAGTTAATATTTAAGTGATGAAAGGATGATGAACTAAATACGCCGCAAAAAAGCAGACAAAGAGATTGACTTTGACTAACTAAGGATGTACTGATGTGTACATACTGTCTACTATACAATATACAATTTAATTCTGGCATACATAAGCTACTAGTAGCAAATGAACAGCGGAACGATATAATGTTAAGTATAAAGGCAGCCGTCAGTTAGAATTAGGAGAACTCTCTTGATTTCTGGTTTGCAGCTGTTTCAATCCAATTTAACTCGTTCGTTCTTCCTTTGAGTCCTCTACTGTCTTTATAAGTCTGCTTATTGTATGTATCCGTAAACAACATCAAGAATCTACTCAAATACTTATTTGTATATACGAATGTATGTCAATATTAATTAATTGTATAGTTAATGTTCAAATATATAGTGAGTACCAATATTTGTACTGCTTTTCATAATTACAAAGTATACCTGTACTATTATTAAGTATGTATATACGTATAACGTCCATATTCTATACTTATACGTACCTATATGTAACTAAAGTCTGAAACTTTGATCTGCCATAACTGAGCTGTAGTTATACCATTATGTACCAAATATGTAAATTATAAATGCAATATCACATCAAGCTATAGGATTGGATTAGAGTTCAATTGATAAAGATGTCAATCTTGTTGATAGACTAGCAATACAAATAACAGACGAATCTAACATCAAAAACTTGTACGAGAATTTAGACACATATAATAAATACTACTCACAGCCTTTGGGCCTTTAAATTATAAACCCATTCTTATTTTCCCTAACTTTCTCCGTAGATTTTTAGAATTTTTTCTTATTTTATTCTGTGTACCTAAATATGTTACAATTTAACAAGTCATTTTCCCCATCTGCATGGCCTATATTTAATATCTTACAAAATTACCAATCATGAGTATATTATAATCAATACATAAATCACAACTATTTAATTGTATTTTCAATGAATACATTCATACAGTAATCTAATTTAAGTCCCCTTATTTTTATTATTCCATGAAATATTTTTTGTTCTTAAAAAATATTATAGGTAAAGGCATTTGCTATATTGTAGATCAAGTATTCAGTCTGAACTAATTTCTTTTCCGAGCATTAGCAATATTTATTTCGGTGGTTTGTTGACAAAAGCCTTAAATTAGTTAAAAGTATACAAATACGTACCATAGGTACATTCCAGCTTGTAACGTGCGTGAACTGAAATGACTACTATCTGGACTATACGTCTGTACTCTAATTTCAATTAGAAACAGAACATTATAATTTATATTATACAAATAGTACTATTAGGATAGCTAAGTTCAAACAAGCTCTTCTTGTTTCTTCTATTTATTTAAGAATGATGAGGAAAGGATCGTGAAGGAATGCCCGTAATTAATTCAAGCGTTTTCCCATTTAATGCGAACGTGATATATTCAGGAAAAGAGACAGAAGAAAGTCCTCCTTTGACATAAGTACCTATAGCTATGTCCTGAATAGAAATCTGTACTGGGATACAATTTCAAAGATGTGCGTGTATTTTGTGTGTGTACTTCAATAGTATAGGTATATGTAATTTCAGCAGAGGTAGATGTAGATATCTGTATCTGAATTTCACAGTGCAGTGTTTTGGCTGGAGAAAGTCCAGAACAGACCATGACCCGAGTTTTGTCTAGAGATATATTGCTAGTTTTCTATTTAGGAGAAACATTTAATTTACTATTTATTGCAACATACATAAGTCACAAGGAGGAAGTTCGGTTCACAATCAGTTCGCTCTTCAGACCCTTCTTCCTCTTTTCTTATATATTTATATCTAAGGAATCTTTCTATACTTATACTACTACTTTCGCTATACTTCTTACCAAGAGGTACCCACATACAATTCAAATACCTCAACCCATTCATTCTCTTTCCATTCTACAATATTTCTCTGCGACGGAAACGAACCCGAGGTTCTACTTTCTACTTCATATTTTCTCTTCCATATATAACTGTGTAACTAGAGTCTAGCTTTCCTTTAGCTTAGCTTATTACGTATGAACTTAGACTTTCTCCCATACATAATAATATAGGATTTAGAATCCAGTTCAATTCTTCCCTAGACTCTTTAACTATTATACTGTATAATATAAATATGTACCTAAATGCATTACATTACAAAACCAAGAACTCAAATGACATCACGATCTAACGATACATTTTTGAGAGGTCATCGGGCGTCGGGACCCCAACCAAAACCACAAGCGAGCAAGAATTAAAATATCTTCCTAAATTGTTTTCACTAATTACAGATTTGTATTATTCTTTAAATACGGAAATACTTATATTTAAGTACACCTTAGAAATAAATTGAAACAATGTACCACAAATTAATTTTTACCCACAAAATGATATGCACCCACAAATTACAAATCTCCAAAAAAAAACTTAAGTTTTCTTGGGAAATTGAAAAAGTATTAGTGGCAAATAATTTTTGGGAGTTGTAAACATAAATCTTAGAAAAATCTTTACAGAAATCTTAGACTTGCAGTTTTACGTTTTGGGAGGGGCCACGATGTCTGCTGGAAGAGACCTTGCTTCCAGTTCTGAAGTTGTGTAACATTGTGGTTGAGTCTAATGATAGATAATATTGCATAATAGTGGTGCGGCGTGGTTGGGTTTTCCCAAGGCTTGGCTTTGGCTTCCTTTCCTTTGGCTATAAGGCAAGGGAAAGTCAAGAAGGGACCCTTTAAGAGTAATCAAGTCGCATCGCAACTCAACCAAATTTAAGAGAACAAGAACAAGGAAACCGGAGCAGAACAGAACATTCTCAGAATATGGGTACAGTAAGCTAAGTGTACCTATATAGTACGTGCATTACTTATACACAAATTCCGGTGAAAGTTTGGACCATTAAACTAAAGCTGACTGTAGCTTTCACTTTCGTACTGCATATACTCTATAGTACTATACCATAAGCGTTGGACTATATGTATCCGTTACTAACCTCTACATATATTATTGTATTAACGATATAGAGCAGAGCAAAGAAATACATTGCATTGCCATTGCCATCCCATTTAATTCTAGCTTCTCTTTCTCTTCTACTTTCAAACAGAACAACTTATCTTTTCGAGCATTCGCACAGAATAGAAATAATATGTGGAGGTACCTATTTAGCTTCTTGGTATGAATGAGTTGAATATGTATATGTTGCAGGTAAATTGGACAGTGCAAGCAATGTGGACATTGATTATGCAGTTTTTAATAAAAAAATACTTAGCACCTTTTGTGTACTTGATACTTTTTCAAAATATCATTAGAAACACGCTAACAAAATACTTTTAAATATTTTGGTTCCTAATTATGTCAAATTGAGGAATAGTTATTTACAAAATAAGACAGGAATTGGCTTCTATTTTTAGCAACATTTACCAGGAAGCTACGTTTTAAATTCATAACACTTTTTTGATTGATTATGAGCAGATGAGTTGCAAGCAGAAACAAATGTCTACAGATAGTACAAGATAACCTTAAAATGCCAATTCCAGAATTTTGTTAAAATTTTTTGAAGTGAACTGTGAGTCAGAGTTTCTAAAAACTGTTGTAACTTTCACGATAAAAATATTTAACGTGAATTAATAATTTTAATGATGTAAAGTATTCATTCTCCAAAAATTAACCGTTTGACCACTAAAGCCTACAACACATATGCACAATGTATACCATGAGTCACTATATATATGTACTGTACTACGTAAGTACCTATAAGCTGTTCCTAATGCTAGCAGTCTTAAATAAAATAGATACCAATACGAAACCACTAGAAAAATTATAAGAGACAAAGCAATGAGTAGTGTAGTGTGCTTTACTGTATATACTGTCGAAAAAGAAAGGAAGAGAAAGTGAAAGTATCGTTATTTTAGTTTAGTAGCAGAAGCAGTGTACTAGGTTTTCTCTCAATAAATTTTCCTTTTCAAAAGAAAGCCATTGGAGGGAATAGAAGTTGTTAGTTTGGTCGCCCAGTCGGATACTTCAAGAAGGAATGAACTTTCGGTTGAGATTAGAGTTGTATTTGTAAGTAAGGCAAGGCATGGCAGGGAAAAGCACGAGGAAAGCAAACGCAACACAGAATACACATTTCGATTTGACATAAAATAAAGAATGTAGCTGTGCACTTATGGACAGTCTATTTTACTAACCAAAATTGTATGGTTAGTGTACTGAAACACTTATATTATAAATACAGTCGCAAATGAATAGTGACATGTGCAAAAATGTATAGTGTATAGAGACAGTAAGTAAATAAAGGACAGTGCAGTGCAGGACAAGCAAAGTGACTAAGGTACAAGATTCAAGGACCGTTCTAACAAAATAACAAAAACACATGTATGTGCAAAAAATTATATTTTAACATTATTCACTAAATTGCAGAAATAATTTCATATTATCGTATCGTTGCTTAATTAATATTCAAATAGTGCATGAACTTATGGTTATCATATTGACACTGAATTGCATCTTGACTGTTTTATCATTTATTTATAAAATGGAAAATGCGATTATCATTTTTTTTATTAAAAAACGTAAGTTGGATGTTTTGTTTTATAGAAACCGTGATTATCATTTTATTTATTGTAGAACTTGTGTTTAATTAATTTGTCTATTTTAGAAAATGTTGTGTTTGTTATTTTATTCACCGTAGAAAAATCTTGTAGTGGATAATTTGAGAAAACTGCCACCAAAATTGGTATTTAGAGGCTGCAAAAATATAAAATTCAGTAATATTTTGTCGTCTGTTTTTGTAGATTTTGTTTATATGGTACATTTGAATGTTTACACTCCACAAATAAATAAAATTGCTTTGAATCCGGAAGGAGAAAGTATACAGTATAGAAAAAGAGGGAAGTGCATGGGAAAGAAGTGCTTTCACCGCTTTCACTGGCAATTTAAAGGAAAAGCGGGCGAAACGGACGGACGGACAGAACTGTGTAAATGTAAATAGGGAAATTGTAAAGTAAACGCAACAGAATAGCAATGAACTCTTCTAAATTTAAGTCAACTCAACTGTGTTACTGTTTTCGTGTTCAGTTTCTGTTGTATTTTGTTGTGATGTGTGCATTGTATTTCCCTTCTTGTAGCTCCGTTTGTTATTTTAGCTCACTGGGTAAACGGAGTTCCTTCCTTTATGTTATAGTAAGTATCCTTGTGCTCTGGCTTGGCTTGGCCCACATTATTGTATGAATGCATGCAGTACTTTTAACTTGAGTGTTTACTCTTACTCTTACTGCTGTGCAATGTTCGTACAGTGTTATTGTCCTCTATTGTAAATGTTATAGGATACAATACACAACTTTCTCCAACCAACTAAACTAGAATAGAATATAGAAGGAGAGTATCTACTAAAATGTATCGAGAGAAAGTACAGTAGACTATTATGTAAACTAAAGCAACTGATTTAGGTACTAAAGTCCGTCTGGTCTCTATTATATGTTTAGCATCGTCCACTACACTTCACTACAACTACAGTACACAACGGCGATCACTTTTACTCTACTCTACATATTCTACTGCAATGCACTCAACTCATTGTTCATTTAAGTATACGTCATAGATAGAAAAGATCAGATCAAACAGAAATACCAACAGTTTTTTTAAAATATTGGTTCATAATTTCCTTTTTTCACTCTTTTATAGCGGAATTTTTTGTTTTATGTATAAGAGATAATCGTATATGACTGACTGCAAAAAATGGCTATTATGCAATAATAACTGTAGGAAATTACTAAAATACTACTTTGCGGCAAAAAATTTTGCTAAATGCATGTCTATTGCCCCCTTTTTTGAAATAATTTTTATTGCAAACGACATGTCTGCATAAAAACTGAAAAACACTTGAAATAAAAATAAAATTTACTACAGTAGACAGTAGGGACTACAACAATATATATATTTACAGAATTATTCTGAATAATAGTGCGTATAATAATGCACTTGTTAGCATTTGATATTTTTATGCACGATGTTGTGTTGTATTGACTTATTCTTTCCTGTACAGACTATGACCTATACTATTTATATGTAATAAAATATTCTCCATGTATTTTATAATATACATCACTGCGTTATTGTACATTAACATTATAATGTTACATGTAATACTGAACAGTTATTTTAGTACACATCATTAGGTTTCAAATGTGTGTCATGCCATTGAACATTACATACTTTGTCATCACATTGAAAAGAACCGGAGTATAAAGTAAATATAAAGTATTAGTCTACATATTAAATGCATTCATTTTATATTTATTTTACAGCACAGAATTCTTTATATTATGCCATGAAACTGGTACATATAGCAATATTACATAACAATAATCCATTGAACCATTCTCCTTCACAATCGACTTTCATTTCACAAAAGTAGGCTTGTGCTTATATTACATTCTGCTACCACCGGTATTACAGATAGTGTAGATAGTGTAGACGTTTACTATATTGCAGACGTAATAGTTGCAGTTACATAACTATTTGTATGTACATACATAATACATAGTGTAGTGCAGAAATATAAATTCGGATAAAAGAAATAAACTTTTCCGCTAATGAAACGTAAACAAGGCTGTAGAATAAGGGTAGAGGGAAAGTAATGCACATAAGATAACAGGAATACTGTAATGCTATACAATAAAATAAATATTGTGCTAAACTACTGTACTGTACTGCAAATGTTATTCTAATGCTTTCTGACAAATGCTGACCGATGTAATTGAGAGTGTAGATGAATACTGTTAACTTTAATACATAATATGGTACTAAAACATTTTTCAATTTTGCTAAAGGAAGAAAATTGTCTTTCACCAGCCCCATAATTACTAAATATGTAATTAACGAGAGATAACAAGCAAATATTTTGTTTTAATTGTAATTTTTAATTTACTACATAATATATTTATTATACATCAATGCATTTTGAAATTCTTTGACTTCGTGAAATTCGTCTTTTCATAGTGTGTTGCAAAAAGTTGGCTGTTGACGTAGTTTATTATTATGCACTTTGTATGGAAAGAAAAAGAAAAAAAAACGTTTTGGCAGTATCGTATCATATCCATATCTCTGTTACAAGAAAGTACAATGTAACAAAATGTAAGTACGACATGCATGGCTTTGTAAAAGCTAAGAAGTGGAATGTTCTTGATGATTTATGTGGCTTTTCCCATAAAGATATAACTAACTGTGTGCACTTTTCTTTTTGACTGAGCTACAGCTATATACAGTCTACACATACATCGTTTTTTCTTTTCGTTTGTTTTTAAGTCATTGTATTCTATTTATTGCATTGCAAAAATACACTATAAGTCATTCTGCATTTTAGGTAGCTATTTTCTGTTAAATAGAAAGTATAAAATATGCATTAGTAAATGCGAGTATAATAGGATGCATGTGAAACTACAGTTAGAATTAAAGTTAGAAGAAGAAATGTATTAAGAGTAAGTCGTATTCTATAGAAAAGAAAGTTTGTGCATGCATGCCGGAATCTTCATTTCATGGCGTTTCCTTGTTTTTGTCTTAAAATTAGAATTGTTCTTTACTTTCTTACTTCTCACAGTAGGTAGTAGGTACTTCCTTTATCCACACAATACTATACACAAACTGTAAAGAATTCGAGTAACCAACGTTCAATAAAGTCTTAGGTACAGAATACACCAAGGCACTAAGCCGATTTCATTTTTTAAAGAACGCGAATTTTTCTAAGTATTGAATTTCGCAATTTTTATAGTTTTTTTACTGTTAATTCAAGCGCCTGTGTCTAGGACCCTCTTTTTGTAAGAAAAATAATCACATGAAGAAAGCTAATTGTTAATATTATGCAAATTACAATTTTTTCCAACTCTTTAGGATTATTTAAAAGAAAAATATAAGAAATGGAACCTTGTGCTTAATACTTGATGTATCTGCGACATATACATTTGCGGATCAAAGTTAGAATGTACCTATAGTACTAGTGTTGGTAGAACGAGTGTGTCTGATTTCAATAAACATTCTCTTTGAATGCAGAGAGGACGTATAGCAGAGCACGGCGTGAATGAATTCAATTCCAGAGTTTCCAGAATATCCCAAAACTCTTCCAGTCTGTTTCGATTCTGCTCCATATTTTGTTAGACATACAAATACATAGTAGACTACCAACTACCAACGTACATAAGCACAACGCCAAGTCAAGTGAGTCCAGATGCAGACTAGAGACTGAGACTCCAGACTAGGATAGAGAACCATAACCAGAAGTCCAGTCCAGTTCCATTCCAATTCACTTCAGCCAATTCACAGTTCCAAAAATATACAACAGTGCAGTAGACTCAGAAACTCAGAAACTCACAATCAGACATGAAATTGGAATGGGGAGAGAAAGGAGAAAGACACGCAGAGAAAGAAAACATTTGCAGAGGAAGAAGACGCACTTACTCACTCACTACTCACGCTACGCAAAAACTACGTACGTATCGCATCACATCAATACTATTGATATTCTTTCCATTGCATTGCCTTGCCTTCCCCATCTCAGAATTACACTTTCTTCAAGCTTTCTTCATTTTACAACTGTACTACTACTGTACATATACTACATACAGTACACTAACTAGACTTATCTAGCTATCTGTATCAAATCCACTGCAGCAATAAGTTCCGACAAATCTTTCTATATATACGCAGGGTTTCGGTATTTCCCACTTCCCACTGTTCCCACCCCAAAAGGTTGGACGTCCGGGATGATCGGGAAAGTTCCCATGGGAATTGGGAAGGTTATGGTTAACATTACGTGTATTACAACTTTCCCAGAACCTTCCCACTTTTTTAGCTAAAAAATGAACCATCCCGGACGGGAAAGTTGGGAATGTTCCCAGGTGGAACTATTCCACAGGAAACCTTGTATATACGTAGGTATGTGTACTTTAAATACTTCAGAAAATAAAACAGTAGCACCATATACTGATAGCAGACGATCTTATAAGAAACTTTAGTTTTTCCTCGAAAATAGAAACCAAGTTACTGATGTGATGTGATAAGTAAAGAAACTACAATCTACAATCTCCACATGCTAAAGTAATCGTGTACCTATACACACTGTGGGTGTATACGAAATCAAATTTAACTCAAAACTACAGACACCTACAAGAAGATTCTTATACGACATATATTTCTGTATAAAATCACTATATGATTGTGGGTAGACACAGAACAGTCAAAATTTAGGTAGAAATATTGCAAGCTGCACATGTATAGATAAGAACACTATCAATTCTACCCAAAATAAGTTAAGAGAACCACAAGACATGCACATGATATGTCATGACAGAATTTGGTTGATAAGATGAGATAAAATTATTTAGTTTGCTACATACCTATACATGTACATACCTACAGTTATAGTTATAGCAAAATTAATTCTGTGTCTATGTAAGTAGTGATAGAAGCTGCACCTAAGGCATTAAGTGTACTAAGAATACCTAATCTTATGTCTAAGATAAGATAAGCCGTGTGATACTCACTTACTTACTCACGGGGAGATTATTTTACTTATGCAAGCCTAGTCTTCATTTAGTTAATCAAATGGGAATTATAGAGGGTTCACCCAGTTCATCTCACTACTATTCCAAACCATTAAATATCTAATGTAAATTTGCAACCTAACTTATCTAGCTAATAAATACAGAGATTAGTTTATTAGATTTGTCTATAGCGCCGGGATTTATGTGATCAACAGTACAGTAGCGCATTAATATTTTTATTCTCATGCATATTGTGATATAACCCCTTGATTTGACATGAGCCCATGGCCCATAGTCTATTAATCCTCCTTTAAAACGAATATTTTATATTGCACACATAAAATATACAAAATAGTATACCGTAGAACACAATATGTATTTAGGTACTTTAAGAATACATTACTAAGGTAAGTACTTACAGATATGTATAGGTATATACGTGTATTAGTGCATTGGTTATGTAAATTGAAAATATGCGAAGAGATTTAAAGGTAAGGTAATAATTCAAGTTTATCTAAAGTATTTTAATAGCTAATTCATTAGATAGATTACATTCCACTTTATATAGGTACCTATGTATTTTCTACTCATATAAATACATAAGGAATCTGTCGGTGTATGTGCTTGCTATATATTTCAGCTTTACCGACAGCTACTGCTCTATTACGTACTAAATAAGATTTTAGCAATCAAAAAGTCGAACTATTTCATTCAATTACAACCTATCAGACAGAAAGTTAAAGGTTGTCCCTAGCTTAGTTAATACGTTTGTTACTGTAAGTACAATAGTAATGGTATGGCAATAATAGTTTTTGTTGGTAAAGCCGCCGTAGATTATAGACATGTATAGGTTAATGGATAGGTAATTGAGAAAGATGAGGTGAGCTATTACTGCAGTAATGGTATGAGAACAGAATGAAAAAATTGCTTGATCATCAGCAGAATTTAATAGCCGAAGTCGAGTAGCTATTCAATTGTCTGTCCAGCTAAGCTAGGGCAAGTCCCGGCGAGAACCAAGTTCGATCCGCATGTCTGTCGCTATACGTACGTAAGTATGTATTTGGTTATATTACTTATTAAGGCTACGTAAATGTCTTGCGGATTTATTTATTTCGTGGAAATGGATATCCTACTACATGCGTACGTACATTACACACCATGTCGGGGTCATAAACGCTAGTTAGGGCAAAAATCACTAATATTTTTAAAAATTGCAGTAATTTTTTTAAATTATTAGATTTTAGTATTTCAGTGTCAGAGCTAATTTTTTGCAAACAAAGTTATTAAATTTTATTGTAGATTTAGATTGATATTGCAGCTGCCAAACTACAACTGCCCGTAAATTTATACTATTTTCTGCATTGTATCAGTATTTTTATTTTTGGCAAATACTTTTAAAGACATTTTATGTAGGGTAATCATTTTTCTTTGGTTTAAGTATGAGGGAAAAAAGTCTATCCAAAATATTTGGCCAATGAGTGTTTTTTTCATGCAAAAATGCTTATGAAAAATTGGCATTGGTACTACTACCTGATGGAACTTCCTGTCTACGACATATATACACTAATTGCTTTACACAGCAATTTTATATTGAAAAGCAAGGGGGTTTGAGTGAAATGAAATGAAATCGAGTCGGTTAGAGGCAGAGGATATTCTATTGAATTGTGTGGGATATTCCTTATTGTTATCGCCGTTGTTTGTATATAGCAATTGAGAAAACCGGTCTTTTTATACTTACGTGAGTCGGCTTGGCTTTATCTTTCTAACTAAACTATCTGAATGTACATACACGTGTAACGCGTATGTATACAGATATGTATATAGGTAAAAGAAGGAGGATCGGATGTTTGTTATTAGTGTTCACGATTTGACTCGAGCTGACTTTTGTACGTAGATAGATGTTTTATAAGCTCTGGAGATAATAGACTCAAAAGTTATAAAGCCAGGCCAGGCCAGGCCAGGATAGCAAAAGCAATGTATTAAAGTTAGTTAATGTGGATCGGATTGAAATGGAATTGGACTCTATAAAGGAAATCACTGTATTAGTTTCTTTACAAAGTGAAGTTGGTTTACTTTTGTTCACGCACTCCACTCACATCACAGACGGCGGCCGCTTTACTAACAAATACTCAATCTAATGACTATCAGCCAGTTCAACCCAGAACACTAATTGTTTCTTCACTACTTTACTTACATTATTATCTGGTAGCTGAACTCAGCTCCTGCTCTACTACCGATTTATTTCTATTTGTACTGCTAACATTAAAGTGTCTTTACGAAGCTACTAATGCTCCTGAATCTTATACATCCCGTCGGTAATGCATTTTACAACCACAATTCATAACTACTGCATATAAGCCCATATTATGCACAGGATAAATTTTTATTTATGAGATGAGAAACAGCGGGCTGTAATCTAAACAAATATTAGTCTTGGCTTGTAAAATTTGGTAATACTGCACAAGAAAACGCATCCATGGTCCTGGCTCATTTAAATTGAAATATTGTATAGAAAATTCATGGAACATGAACATCTTCATCATAAACTGTGTAAGTATATATATGTAAATACATAGATTCAAATAACCTACAATTATTATCACTTGCAAAAATATTACAAAATTTAGTTATTTCTTAACAGACCATTTACGCTTACATTTAATTATGAAAATATCAAAAACGTATAATATATAATAAAATGTAGATTGGCAATATTCCTTTACTTTTTCACTGGGTTGAATTTTTGGAGCCTTTACTTAACGTATGTAGTAGCATTAACTAATTCTTTCAGATAATATTTATTTCATAGTAGTATAGGTTATAGACATGTTTAACAATAGTTACCATTAGATTTGATTATGAATAATTTGTGAAAAGCAATGACTGATTGGTCTTTCCTTAATTTATTGGAAAAATTGCTCTAGTTAGTCCTTAAAATCGAGTTGTAAAAAATGGGTTGTGGCTTGCAGTGCAGTGCCCGAACATTTCCACTAAAATGTATGTATATGAAAAAATTCTACATTAAGTACATATAATATATTATAGACGAAGAAGTAGTTAGCTAAGGTAATAAATGTTCCTCCTGTAGTAGAAGCCTTACTAGCATGGGTAGCTTTATAAATCTAGAATGTTTTTTCCCGTTTTGTGAAATGGGTTTGTCACGTCACGTTAAGGCATTCTGTTAAAGTATATACGTAGGAAACAACTGTCTCAGTCAGACTATTTGCTTTCTCCCTTTTCCACTTGACTGATTGTCCTCACAATCAGTTTTCCTTTCTTTTGGAACTAAAAGCTGTCAAAAGTCTAAAGATACCTTCTAAGTAGGTAACTAAGTAAGTAAATATCATTCATAAGAATATTGAAGGTAAAAGTATGCCAAATGCTCAGAAACGTTGTCCTTTTCCATAAGGAGAAGGAGAAATCTCACAATTTTGCTTCAGTTCAGTTCAGTTTAAGTCAAGTCAGTTCAGTTCAGGTCACATATGCTGTTACGCATATTAAGTAGACGAAAAGTCAAGTTGGGTGTTCGCGGACGTCTCTATTCTCACTTTCTCTAAGAGCATGTTGAGTGAGTGAGAGGGGAAGCATTTAAATTAAGAGGGTATAGTATAAATGTTACAGGTGAATTTTAATGTTCTCCTTTTACGGAAACTAGGTATTCTAAACGACAAGATTTTCAAATCTTAAATTAATTTTTTATTGCCTTCTAAGTTATATTCAGATTAAAATTTTATTTAATCATCTTAAGATCAGAAAAATAATTTCATTAGCAATTTCTGTTCTATCATTTCAGTCAATAATTACGTAAAATATCAATTTTAGGTGCCAAACTACATAGAAATTGTGTGATCTAGTTTAAAATGAGTCCTCACTTTAAATTGCTATAATTATTTAAGAAAATTTCCGAAATGAAAGGGAAATTATATATTTAATTGAAAGTTACACTGGGAACTTTTTCTCCCAGCTCCGCCCGAACCACTAGGCCCCATGTTTATAATTATTGAATTTTTATGATGTTTTACTACAAGAGCTGTACTATAATAGTACTTTATTCGAATGCTTTGAAAATCTATCATAAAATAGTATTAAGAATTTGCTTATTTTCTAACGCCAAAAAATTGCAAGATCACTGAAATGTTTGCTGTTGAAAATATCTAGTCCGCATGCGAAATGACGAAATGCTCAATAAATCTGTAATATAGTGTCTACAGTTTACTCTACAGTGTATAGAGTTGAGGTAAAATATTTTAAGATAATAAAGAGTGAAGCTTACCGTGAATTCTAATTTGACAGCCGGCATAGTTCTGTGGACATCTGAAGGCAAATTGTCTGACACTTTGAAATCCGCCGAATGCGGAACACTCGGGAATCTGCGGCTGAATCTCTTTGGGGAAAATAGCTAGAATGTCTTCCGCCTCTCGTCTATCTGGCGGGAGACAGACGTAGCAACGGTGGTGTCCGTTCCCGTGTCCCCCGTGGCCATGTCCTCCTCCGCCACCTCCCCCATGACCGTGACCATGTCCCCCTCCATGCCCGTGACCTCCTCCAGTGCTACTATTACTGTTACGATGATTATGATTGTTAGGACGACTGTGGTGATGATGGCCTCCTCCTCCCGTTGTTGTAATATTTGAAAGATGTGCAAGAATTGAACTCTCTCCCCCGGAAAATGATGATGATGATGATGAGCTCGATATCTGACTGTCTGCCAATCCTGAAACAATTAATAAAATTATATTTATTAGCAAATAATACTATAACAAAGATCAAATAACCAATTAGACACCTAAGATTGATTTATTATATATCTGTATAGTATAGGACTATTATACACTCTAAAAATGATCCAGTTTATCCATTTATACAAATACACACATATAAATGATGAATATGAAGGTATATACTTCATATTTTATCCATGACAGGAAAGATTTATCTCCTTTCCCATCCTTCCCCTCCCTTTTTGCCTTATTATTGGTTTTGGCAGATTATGTTCATGTTCAATGTTGACTTGACTAATGATCTCCACTATTATTATCTTTACACACACAAAATGGTGTACTTTACGGCTCTATCTGTATTGCACATCACAACCACAGCCCATTATTACATTTATTTTCTAGACAATAATCCCGTCCCGAGGTGAATGCATACACAATGAGCGAAGTGAAGGCTGAATTAAATTGCATAAGCTTTTTGTTATGAGATGCCTACATAAGGATAAAAAATATATTCATAGAATGCACACAAAATATTTCGGGGAAACTTGCACAAAATTCGCAAATTATTATCGTAATTTATAATTTTCATTGCCATATTTTTTGCGATTTATTAAATGAATTCTTTGTATTGATTTCCATTTGTACAGTTTTTGATAGCAGAAATCTTAGAATATGAAAAAAATGTAATAATTATGGCTGATTTATACAAAATTGAATCACTCCAGTTTTTTACGACATTTAAATACATGGACTATATTTTCCTTGACCGTGATTAACAGTTTTATCTTTAACCTTTCTAATTAAGTATGCACATATGTTATTTTGACACTTTAATTAGCCTTGTAATGGTAGACGAAACATTATGTTGTTTACAATATCTAAGCTGTCATTACCAGTGCTATAAAATTGAATCACAAGACAGACACGCAGAAGGATAAGCGTCTTTTACTCATCACTTTTGCTGTGGTTTGGCTATTTAATCTCTGTCTGATCTTTTATTAAGTTATGATTAATGGAGGAAAGGGCCTGGGATTAAGGTCAGCATCAGTTCTACACGATCATTTCATTTTGTAGTAAACAGTAGTTAAACGTTTAATTATTTTATTATTGACTAATTATTTTCGCAGTACTATGTATTTCAAGTTCCTTCTACTGACTAATAATATTTAGTATTTCATTACATAACTTCACAGATACTGTAAAGAATCATCCGATTTTCAAAACAAATACCATTTGTTTATCTACATCTGAGATTGGTTTAAATTCCATTGCAATTACTACAACTGTCCAGAGGTTGCGATAAAATTTACGATGAGATGCTACTATCTCTTAATTTATGTGTTCATTATCTGGAATTTATTTTTAATACGTAATACAACTATGTGATACATAAATATTAATAACTTATTAAGAATGTACATTTTATATTACACATTGTAGTTTTTGTTAAACTTATAAAAAAGTTTCTTAAAGAATTTAATTGTAGTTCTTCCGTGTTTTATTAGCAAACGAATGTATGACGTGGTTTGGTTTACATAGTTTGGCACTAGCGTGCCCTGAATTCTAAAAATGAAGGAAAAGGAAACACATAAACCGAAATAATAAAGACATAAATAACCCTATACCTATATAGTGCATACATAAGTAGATAGTTACATGAGTTATACGTGTAAGTCAAGTTTTCAGTTTACCTGTGCTGTACATTTCTGTATAATGTATATTTATTGGTAAGATTGAGAAATATTATACACTTACTACACATTATAAGTTATAGTCACGCCGTAATGTTTGTTTAGGAGAGACATAATGGCTGCTTTGGTGTTTGGTTATAAATACAGAGCTAGGTGCAGACAGAACAAGACAGGACAGAGTTGAAATGTTTTATTTATGTGGGGTATATGACAATATTTCAAATTCAAAGTAGCTACTCTACTAGCTAATGCCAAGCCAAAACTAATACTAATAACACAATAGACTGAGGTAAGAGGCAACTAAAGTTTTGATTTATTGGCTGTTGTTTGTCTTTGTCTTCTGTTTGTTTTCAGTTGTCTTGTCAGTCGAGGCTGTCGCTTCACTTGACTTGACTTGACTTGAATTCAGTTGCAGTTCAGTTTGAGTTCACTCGACTTTATATATTATGGTATAGATATGTATAAGGATAAGGATATGTTTGTTACAAAGCTAAAGGTACAATACTCCTTTCCCAGCTCGACTTGTGTTTCTGTTGTGTTGTGAAGTTGTGACGATGACACATGGGACTCGATAATATTATTGCATAGAATATTTTATTAGATTACACATTGTATTTACAGGATAATATGGTAAACAGTATATCCTATAGTATTTGAGATATTCCAACTCGTCTCCTACAGATATTATTACAAGGTATTAGGTACTAGAATGAAGTTCAATTTTGCTATATAAAATAATTGCGAGAATTTAGATTTTGTGTATAAGCACTAGCAGAGGTATATTATGTTGTAGGCATAAAATACATTAGGCAGGAACGTTAATAATCAATTTCTCAAATTTTTCAAAATTGTGACCGATAGGAATTAGCAATGAATTCTTGCACAAAAAAGTCCTAAAATTATAATTAGTAGTTCGTAATAGTGATTGTTAGATTTGTACTGATCTAAATTGACTGCGGGGGTAGAGCGGAGGTGGCTAGTTATAATTAGAGAGTTTGTTATTATTTGTTAGGTGAATAAAACTGAACCTTGAAATTCAATGTAAAGAATTTCTCAACGAATTTTCTCAAAAATACATATTATCTGGTATATGCATATGGGGAAAAGCCAGATAGATATTCCTGCCTAGGACATATATATGCAAAATGCAAATACTACACAGTAGTTAGCTTACTTAGCTACTTATTAGCTACAGCTGCTGTTGTGTCTGCTCCCTGTGGAATAATAATGCCAGCCTTAATACATATTTTATTTAATATACTTATGAGCAAGAAATCTCTAACGATAAGGAAAATTATATGCCTAGCACATATAGATAATTTTGAAGTTTATAATATTGCTTTTTTGTCTTATCAAATAATTTGCTTTAATTTGCCATCCAGTTTGCATTTTGTATAATGAAGTAGAATGTTATGTAGATAAGAATAGGATACATAATAATATACCTAAGCATTTTAAAACTGGAGCAAACTATATATTAAAACTTTGCATTTAGATTATTACTGCGCTACAATGTTTATCTACATAATAGTTGCAGAAATAAATCTGAATGGGACTTTTTAAAACTGATAGCAAGTGAATATGGATTTATTTGACTGTCTTCTCTGTGGGAAAATATTTAGACGCAGACCAGAACCAGACGGAAAGGTTAGGAAGGTTATGTTATGTGTATTATAATAATATAAAATGTATATTTATGCACATTAGAAATAATATAGCAGTTTAATACACAATAAATATAATGTGAGTAGGTAAAAGATGAAGAGAGATAGTCAGAAAGAAACAATTAATTTTATATTATCTTGGAATGTGTCTATAAATTTATGGGTGCCTCTCTTGGCTTGACTTGACTTTGAATTTACTTAGAAATTCTCAGTTCCCATTATCAGATTGTAAACGTTTCGCTAGTTTTTTAGCTAAATAATCTTGAGTTCAGTTCGCGGCCTGGCCTGGGTTGACTCCTGTACCCTTTTATTCCCATTCTCCTACAATTTTCTAAGTAATATGTATATAAATATATATGTACTATTTGTATAGGAAAGAGTTTTGCATGCATTGCACTCAATTTAATTTAATAAGGACATGAGAAGGGAACTTGAGGGATTTGGAAAGCTAGAGGATGGGAAGCCAATGGGGAATTGGCTTGGCTCACTATTACTTTTACTTTAGAAAACATGTTTCGGTGAAACTGGAGCACTGTGCTATTATATTACATCTGCTGGGATAAGATATAAATATAAAAGCTATTCAAATATTAAGGATTATGTTATGCTGTACTTTACGAGTTTACGGTTGAAAAGTTGAGAAAAATATACGTAGTACGTACAACTACAAAGTACAAGCTAAAACGGTATGTTTGTGTATAGTATGCAAAGGAAGATGTGAGTCTAGACATAGAACATAGAGGAAGGGAAAGGAAGTGGAATAAAGGCAAAAGAGTAAATTGCATAAAAACAGCTTTCAGCACAAAGTGTAAAGTGTACTATAGCCTTTTCGCTGTTTAACGTTTACGCAATGTATTTGTATTGATCATCCATACTTTTTGGAATAGTATACTAAAGATGCAAGTCTAAGACTATTAAAAAGGAATTTTCAATAAACAAATAATACAGCTTTGAGCAAAATTGTCTCAAATCCCAAATTATTTTTAGAAAAGTTATAAAATGTCAATATTGGTTTGCCTAATAGGAAAATGCAAACATTTCTTTTGCGAATCTGTACAAATCGCATGCATTTTCCATTTGGGAACAAATACAAATTGCAGATTTGGAATACTAATCTACTTTTGGAATACCTGTGACAATTCAGAAACCTTTTTGGAATGGTACGACGCATACGGCATGTATCAGCTGAATTTGTTATCTTTTACATTTCATCTGTTCATTAGTGACAAAAATTCTTGCTGTTTCGTACCAATTATACAAATAGTTACATTTATGCCATTTTTTTAGAGAAATTACAAACTTTCCTGTTTTCTAAATGAGGTTCCAGAGTTTTAAGATTAAAATTCTAAACTATCCGTACCTTGGCTGCCTTTGCCTTAGTTTAAATTGTTCTGCAGTCGTAAAGTAAAAGTGTAGGAAAGCTTTTAGCATAAAATTTGCTAATAGATTTTGTGGATATGGATTTTTGGGCAGAGCAGGCAATTTGAGAATGAAAGTTGAGAAGCGTAAGAAGATTGCGAAAAAGGAGAGCAACTGGGGAAAGATGCAAATTTTTGCAACAACGGGTAATAGAGTAAGTAGAGTATGTCTTGTAACATATTCCTTCCGTTCCTTTCCGTCTTGCTTTTCTGGATACTGTAAGTATCCGAATACGAGATTCTGGTTCTCTGTTCTATATAATATTATAGAATGATTTGGTTTGCTGTGTCCATAATGAAAAGACAAGGCCAAACTACAGCTAAAGCTAAACGAAGGCAGGCAGGGGAATGAACGACCTTATCGCACGACATCGCATCACTTGAGAAGGGAAATGAAAATGAAAAAATATGCATATGTATGCATTCTTAGTCAGGATAGAAGACATTCTTATATTATTACTAAATAGTTCGTCTCCGTTCTCCAGTGCCTGGTTCGCTATTCCTTTTCCTCACTTCCAGATGCAATGCCGAAATTCACATCTAAATGGTAAACTGGAAAACTTAGTCAACTTTCACCAAGACAATCACCTAAAGAGTTCTCCGTTTACCGAAAACCAAGCGTCGACGTATAAAAATTCTTCTCGGCTCATTCTTGCTGTATAAAAATATTTGTAACATCAACTCAACACAAAACGACCTAGTGTAAAGTATTAGCTACCGCATTCCTCAAATTGAATGCTAGGGTTTATTCGCAAAACATATTTTCAGACAATGTTCTTTAAAATTAAATATTTTTGTAGAATTCAAAATTGCACTCTGCTATGCCTCGCGTTGGTATTTACAAAATTCCCAGTTTTTTGGTTTCAAAATAAAAAATAGACTACGTTGACGAAATGGAATTTTTTGCAATTTAAGAGAGAGCTTACTAGAAGAACGATTTTATAAAGATTGGAAATCGGCGTGACTTTAAACGGATCTAATGAAAAACGTGCGGTTTTACAAAATTTAGAAAATGCCGTATCTGTATCTAGAAATGCAAATGATACAAATCTGGCTTTTGTTTAAAGAAAAGCAATTATAAAAGAAAATACGGTATGACCATAAGCGTTTTGTGAGGCTAAAAATATACATTCCGTGCAGTAAAGTAAGTACCTATGGAAGATAAGAGCTTTTAGGCAGTCCGGGCCTGCCTGCCTTTCGTTTTTCTAATCTCGCTTTTTGGAGGCGGCGATGTGATGTGGTGCAGTTTTGTAATGTAAATGCGAAAAATGAAGGAGCTCTGCCTACCAAGATGTTTGGGAGAAGAAAAGAAGAATATCTTATACACTGACTGACGTTTAACAGCATTTTTGGTAATAGCAATATATTTCATGGCTCGTTCCTATCTTACAAGCTAGGAACGCGTATGCAGGCCAAGGCTGTGTTGTGTATTGTATTTTGTATTTTGTATTATATGGCATGTTTAGGCAAGGAATCTATGTACTGTATTATTTTAGAATTACATAGATAGTTAGAAGAATGGACTGGAATTGGAAGAAGAACTTCAGCTAAAGTTACCTTCTCCTCCTTAATGATTCCGAAGCGGAGGTACCGTAGACTGGCTTGGCTTGTTTGGTTTGGAACAATAAAAGAAAGAAGAGATGCGAACAGTAACAAGTTAAATTAAATTTCGTTATACGAACAGAACACTTTACGTTACGTCTTCCTCCGTTCACCCAAAAACGCCAAGAATCAAGCCAGACGCATTAAAAAAGAAGAAGCGAAATTCTTCTATGAAAAAAACCTTTCATCAAATTCTTTCCAGGAAGTTAAGTTGTGACTGTGACTCCAGAAGATAGATAGAAGATAGAATAGACATTGTAAGAGGAAACTCAAACTTTTAATTTCAAACATAAATGGTGAAAAGTTTTTAGCCTTTAACACAACAACCGAGGGGTCCCAGAATCTGCTTCATGTTTTATGTATAAAAAATCATTTGGAAGTATTTTTTAATTTTGAGGCTTACAAATTAAATAACTTACGTAATACAAAAAATTACTGGAATAATAACTATTTTTGGAATTCTCTGTAAATTGGCCACCAAATCCGAAAATCTGGAGTTGTTATAAGTTAAGTTAATTTCATACTTTTCAATTGAATTTAAATATTTTTGAGTAAGTAACTCAATACTTTTCAAATTTTTCAATATTTTGTGCAACAAAAAATTTTAAAAATAATTTATAGATCGTTACAGACCAATTTTTCTATAATTTTCTGACCATGTATAATAAGTTGTAATAAATTTGATAGAACTGAAATTGTAGAGTTAAGTAATAAGAACAATAAATATTTGACGACCTGAAAATATTTAATTATAGCAAAATTTAACTTTTCCAAAGCCTATCATAAATAATGTGGTGTTTAAAAGATATAATATTACTTTTTAAGGTAACTTACTAAACTAGTTTACCTAAATATTTATTACACTTTTCATGACTACCTTGTTAGAAAATGAAATATTGTGTAAATTAAATTAAGCTTTAAGTAAAAAGTGAACAATTAAGAGACAAAAAATATTAATTTTATAATTCCCAACTTTGCTGTACTTGAAATCAATTAGAAACACATCGACAATTTAATAAATAAATTGTCTGAGTAAAAAAGTTTAAAATTCTAGTTTACCTAACTATTTATAACACTTTTCATGACTACCTTGCTAGAAAAATGCAAACATTGCGTAAATTAAATTAAGAATGTGAACATAATGTACGAATGACAAAAATATTCCAACTTTTCAGTGTTTGAAACCCAATCTCTGCGTAAAATATTGTGCAGTTATTCCAATATTTCACTTGGAATTCATTTTTGTTTGCACCTTTTGTATTTCCATTTCCATAAAATACATAAACAAGTTTAAAAAAAAATACATAAACTTTAAAAAAAATATACTGATTGTTAACAGAGGGTCGCTTTACCATTAAGCTATGTGACAGCTAACGTATTTTTATGCTTATTAATGTGGGTTGCCTCCACAGCAAATACGTCAGCTAACGTAATTTGCTGCACGCTTATTAATGTGGGTAGCATCCACAGTAAATACGTCAGCTATAGTCACAGTGGGATTCGAACCCACATCTTCCCTAAACTGTCAAAGGATGTCACAGCTTGGCAAACACTACAACCCTGAAGTAAAGCGCATCTTATCCGCCAATTATTATCATTATTAGGGTTATAATACTTTTGCACAAGCGCAAGCGCTTAGAAAGCTGAATCTAAGTTGTCTGTGCATATTGTAAGCATAAGGAGCAACGTCAAAATTCCACATTTCTGGCACTTTTTATAGTGCTTTAATAATTTTTGGAAATGTTACCATTTTTTAAGAAAAAGAGCAGATTATCTAAAACATTGATTTGATACACATATCCGAACAGTGGAAGACCAGACCACACCATGTCATGCCTGTGTGTTAATAACTCATTACCGAACTACGTGCTGTACCACATTAATACGGGAATTAAGTTACTTAACGCTAGTCAACTCCCATTCTCCTAAGTAACTTTGGCCTTAGCGTTTTGAAAGAAAGTTCTTGTTAATTATTATTTACTTCAAGTTTCATAAATATCTTTTATAACCTAAAACTGTACTTTCAAACTAATTATCTAACTAACGCAACTGGAACAGGTCAAAGAATATAGAGATAACTCATTAGATTGTAGTAAAGTAACCATGTAACATGTACATTTTTAAATACCTATCTACATTTTTATGGCCGAGTTTAATTGCCAACTAGGCTATTTTTGATATTAGATGTTCCTAGTCGACTATACATGACATTTACAGTCCATATACATCCGCAAAGAAAAACTTGTAAACAAAAGTCGGCATTTTAATTGCTTTTCGCTACTGCATTCTAGGAAAGTTGTGATTTTTGAGTTTATAGCCCATTTTATGTTAGAACATGAGTAAATGCCTTGCTGTGCCTGGACTTCAACTTGTCTACGATGAAGAAATACCTGAATTCTGAATTTATTTTACGCCCGCTTATAAAAACACAATAGCAAGACTCCTCCGTCGAACCTTATTGCGCCAGATGCCTCAAACAATTTTGAAAAGCATCCTGTAATTTAATTGCTAACATAAAAATTGTTATATAATATTTTTGTACAATATGGAACCAAATTGTGGTAAAAAAAAATATTCTTAAAAGCTGAAATATATAAATCCCAAAACATTACAGCACCTATACACAACATTTCGGTATTTCTACCTTAAAAAATGGATGAAAACTTCTAAGATAATTATTTTTTGTGTTAAATGGATTTTCAGGTTGCCCACACACACCCACAGTCAAATAATTAATTACTGTTCCCAAATGTTACATTTATTTCAACAGCTTAACTCAAAATTTTTGTCGAAATGGTTTGCAGCATTTGGGGTGATAAGTCTCGATGGAGCGACCAGTGTATTAAGAAATATTTGGCTTTAACCTGTTCCGTTTTATTGTCAAAACTATCTCAACTTGAATACTGAAAGTAAAAGTACCTACCTATGTAGTAATTGTACTATGTAGGTGTAGGAAAAAATAATTAGGCAGAAAATGTACTAAGGTATGTAGTATTTATGTCCAAGTTCATACATTCTTTTTCTTTTCAGTTGAGTTGAGGTATGTGAAAAGTAATAAAGATCCTTCGTTCATTTTATTTTCGTTAGCTCGCTCCGGTGCGTCTAGCGAGCAACTTTTTAATTAGTGTTATTCATTTCACGTGGAATATTATGGAATCAATGTGACCATCTACATCCACATACTCACACCATATCCACACGTCATAGCTCAACAAAATCATATAAAGATCCGAGATAAGTCAAACTGTGTAGGTATTTAGGTGCTTAGGTTGGTCATTATTATTAGTTAGTCTTCTCCATTCTGACTTCTGACATGCAATGCAATGTAAAAAAGGTAATTGTAATTGTAAGGGAAATTGCACAACATTTTATATAATATTTCAACATAGGTACCTACAAGTATACTACAGAGCATTAAATACAGACACGACAAGGTACAATAATTTTTACATAAACAATAAACTTTGATTCATAAATAAATTCATGCTTAAGTAACTAAGTTAAGGTACCAACAGTCGGATGTACTATAGAAGGATAATGTGTAGGTTTATTTACAAAGAGTTAAAAAGCAAATAGAAAGACCAGACAGAAGTTAAAGACTTTCTTTGCCGATGCAAAATTAAAGGGAGATAAAAGGAAATGTGTAAAAGTTTTATTTGTTTGCTTGGCAAACTGTAGGAAACTGATGATGGCCTGCTGCCTGGTAGTCCTTCTAATACTTATTCTCTCTTTAAATAAAGTGCAATGTAAGCACTTAGATTTTAGCTCCAGTTTTACTTTGCTCGGGCTTTCTCATTCTATGTTCTACAACATACCTATAGTCCAGTCCACTCAACAAACTTCCTAAAGTACACACCACACATACTAACTGATACGCTGCACTTGTTTGCAAAGCAAACCCAAACCAAAGTCAGATCCGGAGTTAGAGAGTGTTTGCACTTTGTTACTTTATTTGAATTTTGGTCTAGGAATGCACAGCAGTTGTGGCGAGGCTGATTTTATTTGTCTATCTGTATTTGTAGTACCTTTGCACTGAAAAAGAACCGGATATATGTCGCAGGTAATAAGATACATGCGAAAATATTAACATTTAAGAATGATTTCAAAAAATGAATTTTTGCAAGGTCACTACAATATAAGTTTGACTTTAGTGTTTGTGTATTAGAAATATTTAAATAAGTATAATTCGGTTTGAGTTCGCAGTATTTTGTGTGTTAGAGATCACTTTAATGAAAAATTATACAAAATTTTTATCCAGCAAACAAAAAATGTACTTTGGTGTTACTAGCAATTAAATTATTTCAAAAAGATACTCGATTACTTACGCTTTATGTTAGGTTTGTTTCATTAGATTATGGATATTTTTCATGTAATGGTAACAGTTATAACTTTATATTATTTTTGTCATCTAATTTTTGGTGAATTAAAGCATTTTTTGGCATGTACAGGGTTTTTCGTACACTATGGTCCTCCTGCCTCCCAAACGTGAAAAGTTTCATGACTACGACATAAATATTCCATGGGAATTTTATCACAAGAGAAATTACTCCTCCACTCGACTCTGTAATAATTAACAAGAGTTTCTCGTGCCTTGCCCTGTGCCTTAATTTGTTCTCCTGTGCTAATATCCATGCTGACTAATGCTTTAGGAAAAAGAAAATCAAAAAGACAACTCTCATACTTAGGTAGGAAGATGTAAAGTTAATTAATAAGAGGTAAATAATAGTTATCTCCCATAAAATCTTCACTGCGCATTTCTATACATAACACTATGCACTACACTTTACACTGCAGACTACATACTAAAGTACCTATACTCTACAATCTGTAATCCAAAAGTCAAAGTCAAAGTCAAGTCAACTTATTTATCATTAATGTATTGTTTGTATGCCGTAAATATTACAGTGTTCATATTATTATGTGAGCATAAGTCAAATCCAAGTCAAGTTAAATCATATCTGGTAGCTAAGTGGAGTGGCGTACATTACATAAGGTACCAATGTAACTAGTATGTAATTCTTAAGTACAACACAATGTACATTAAAGCCTTAGGACCTAATTTATAAGTATTGTGTGTTTTAAGGCTCTACTTAAGCATTTGTATCGTGTTGGGTTGTAAATAATAATAATTGCTCCTATCTTCCTTAAGTTTTTGCACTGGAAATCACCCCGGGCACTTAACTCCAGTTTAGAACACATTTTCATAATATTTCACGTTTCTTTCCGAGATTTTAGGAATGATAAAGGAAAAAACTTTTGCTCTCTTCTCACTTCTTACTGAGCAATTAGAAGTTTACACTGGAGCTGTGCAATAGCTGCTGGAAATGATTAAACTTAAGCTAAAGTTATGTATATTCAAGTGAAATCCTTCACAGTAAGTATTATTCTGCATTAATCCCCATGCATTCGTTTCTCTCTATCATTTCTCTCACCATATATTATTTTTTAGCTTTTAAATCCGCATCTTATCTCCAATGTTCAATTCTGTGCTCACTCACTGCAAATTCGTAAGATATAGTATATAGTTCACCTTGTCTAGCATTAAGTAAACTGTTTTATGCCTTGTTAGAGTGCAGACGTTAAAATAGTAATTAAAAATACAAGATCATCTCCTACTTGACCAAGACATAAAAAACCCGTATTTTTTATTGTTTTCTGCCAATTTTTATGTAGCGGAGAGAACGGACTGAACTAAACTGGACTACAAATACAACTGCATTCATTCTAATTCTATTTCTCTCTAGAAATACTTACTTTACTTTATATAGCATTCCAAACATTTATCCATTATCTCTCCATCTTACATCTCTCTACATAAAAACTGTTACTACTCGTACTTACGTATCTGTAGATACTTATGTAGCTACGTAGCACAAACTAAACTAGATCATTAACTTCTTCCTTTAAGGTTATCTACCCATCTTAGGTAGCTCTGCTTCTTATTAGCCAGTCTTTCATTTCTTCATTTTCGGTTTATAGGCAGTTTTAGCTACTAATTTTGTTCTAATTGGTAATAGTTAACGATTTATGGGGTGGGTTATTATTAGCACAGTATAAATCTACTAATTAGTAATGAATTACACAACAGCAGGATAATTATATACGTATAATACGGCGATAATTGTATAATGAGGAGAAGAAAAAATAAATGTATTTAGCACACTAGTGAATAATAGTCCAGAAGTAAAGTATACTAACAAAAATAATCAAAAGTTTATATTTACTTGCTTTTTAAGAAACAATTTCTAACTTATTTATTTTGTAGTGTCTATTTTGTCTGGTTAGAAATGCACAAATTGATTAAAAAATAATTTTACGTGAACAAATACAGATTTATGTCGATTTTATATTTGAAATGCACCAGTTTAATAATAGATTTAAAGTTTTAGTATTTTATTGTTAGTTCAACTGTTGTACAATTAGTTAAGTTAATTTTCGTTACGTTGAACAATTTCATCAAAGCTTAAGGTACATCATGCAGAATGTAAATGTAATACAGAAAATTGGTATTAAGAATTCGTAATGAAATGTGTACTCCAGTTTTTAGTGTGCATTTTGCCTATATACACTAGTGTATGTATGCAGTATGATTAATTAACTCGAAATTAAGACAAGCGGATCTACGATTAGTCTTGCCTGGAGATTTGTGTGTGTTCAACATCTTCTTTACATATAAATTAGAGTCCGTAAGAGCGAAGCTGAAGCTTATTAGCTAAATCTTCATTTGAAAGTTGGGAAATTAGAGATTCGTAGTTATAATTCAGACTTTAGAGGTAAATTATGTTTGTACGAATGTCTCAAGTCTAAAGTAAGTCTAAAGCTTACATTGTTACATTCATAATATCTACTTATTTACTTATACAAGAAAACTTAGCCTATTTCTTTATAGTACAACCACTACTACACTATACTATATAGTACTTCTACTTAGGTATGTACATAAGAAGATGTTGACTTTGACTCGAGTTAAATTATTTGCATGCGCCTGCTGAGCTGTTGAGCCTTGCCTCGTTGAACAATGCAGAATGAGTCGCTATTTTATTGCTTGCAATAAATAGTAATAAGTTTTCATTGTTGTCCTTCGAGGCGGATGTGTTTGTATTTACATTTACATTGGTGTGTTAGGAATTGTCTCTTAAACGAGCCGACTACTGTACTGCCTACATACGTAGAACATTTGAAATATTTCAGAACAAAGTTACAGACACAAACTAGACAGGTGTACAAATTCCTTCACTCTTTTTTTCATTGAGAGCTACAGCTCCTGAGCTGAAGCATCATAATCATCTTGCTTTGGTAATTCCATTCCTACGTATTTATGTATACCTACTGTGTAGTATAAAGTTACTTATGCGTATCATATCCAAATACCTTTACAATATTCTACACAATAAATAAATCCCATGTGTCCTTTACATAAAAAACTGTTTTTTAAGTGCAGAAAACCTCGCTGTAAACATAAACAATGTTTCGTCTCTTTTAAATTACATTTTTGTATTGAGTTTAATGAATTTGCAATGTATTTTTTGAGTATTATGTTGCTAGAAACAAAAGTAATCCTCAAGATTAAATAATTTTGCAACTTTATGAGGATTAGATGAAATTGTTTGAATAATTGCGGAACGGGAGAGCAAATATTTATTTTCTATTCTGTGAGGAGTAATAAAATAAATCTATATTAAGCTGAATTTGAACATTCGAATTGAACAGGGGAATTAGAGGAGAGGAAGTTCTCAGGGTCAAAGTCAAGCCAAGTCATCAACACTAATGACTATGAACTGACTAAATAAAAACACAGTACATAGATACAGAATCTTTGTGTGTATTTGTACATTGCAATTTTATTTTACACTGTTCAAAGTAGACAGAGAAGATCAGATAGGAATAATACGAATAGTAGAGCAAGTGAAATTAAATTGCATCTCTGTATACGTTTTGATGTTATGTAGCCTGTCATGTAATAATGTTCGTTTACATTTACTACATTTGCAATGTACATTGTACATGTTTCAGAATTAACGAAGAGCTAAAGATAAGCTCCTGGTTTGAACAGGCTATAATATCTATTCCCTTGTTTATATATTTTTTCAGCAGTTTAATCTTCTTACTTATGATCGAAATAACGAATGAATAGCACAAAAAAGAGGTTGTTGTTATATTAGAAATGTATTATGTATGTAAGCTTGAAAAAATATTGCACTAATTCTAGTAAATGTAAATTTCAGTGTAAAAGTGTAAGAGTAATATAATGTTATTCGTATAGTACAGATAGAATAGAATTACAGAGCAATACTTTTAAATAGCAGTACGTGATTCCATTGCAATTGCAATGTAGTGCCTAATATAATTCTAGTAGTAGGTATATTTTTGCAATAAAGGGTGACATGACATGTCTGTAATCTGTAATGCATTATTGTATAGGTATTACTGATATAGTATAGGAGTTGTTGTGTTAAATGGTTAAATACAGTACACTTGTACAATTGTGAGTAGTAAAACAGCAAATAAAATAATAGGGAAGCCCAATCAGATATTATTCTCTTTGTTTCTCTCAATTGAATTTATTGAGCTAATTTTAGGGTAGTTGCTACTGTATTGTATAATGTATTCTAATTTGCATAAGGATCGCTGATACTATTCCCTGATAAAGGATGTTCTTTATAGTAGTATATTAGTATGTGTTGCAGACAAAAAGAACCCGATAGGTTTATGTAACATTGCCTAATCCGTTTATTTAGACAAAAACTGAAGCGATTTTTAAATTGTAATTTAAAACGTGATATCTTTCTTCTTTATTGCATTACCTAAATATGTAAACCTTTTTGCATTCATAATCCAAATTTAAATCCAGCTCACCTAATGATTTCTTAATAATTATAATATTTCTCACAGTTAAATCAGCCAAATGGAAATACAGTAATCCATATTTGGGATTTTGGCTTTCAGTTAATTTTCAATTCGGATTGTAGCAATGTTTTAAAAATTTTGACCAAAACCAAAATGATGCTTTAGGTAAAATTTTTCTAAATTACCAAATTGGTAGATCCAAATGGTTACGTTTTTTATGATTCTTTTTATTTCAATTTTTTGGGAAGATTAAGAGTCTTAAGAGTCTTAATACCCTTTGTCGTGGTAACCTTCGTAGAAAAATATTTGCTTTACGTGGCACGGTTTGTGTTTTGGAAATGCTGAGCTG
>JAQFYC010001119.1:0-39408 GCA_034694165.1 Tomocerus mixtus | reverse complement strand
AGATGTATTACACAAGATTTATTCACCGCTACATTTCTAGACTCGCCCGTAGCTTCGCACGGGCTAAAAATACTAGTAATAAATATCGTATTACTACATACATAGCAGTTTGTAATTTAATTTTGTTAACAGTTGTAGTAGGATAAGGACAGTGAACTTTCTTCTTTAAAAAATATGCATTGACATTAATTGACAA
Organism: Tomocerus mixtus; assembly: GCA_034694165.1. NCBI lineage: Eukaryota > Metazoa > Arthropoda > Collembola > Entomobryomorpha > Tomoceridae > Tomocerus > Tomocerus mixtus. The sequence continues at coordinate 39,212 of JAQFYC010001119.1, read as the reverse complement.
TGTTGAATGAAGTTACTTGAATGCAATGTATGTTTTACATGACCTAAATCTGTGACCAGTGCACCGATTTAGCCCAAATTCTGCTCATTTAGTTCTCGAGTAACTACACTATCAGAATCTGAAAACAAAATTGAAAAAAAGTTGCGCCGTTCAAAAGTTATTGAGTATACAGACAGACGGACAGACAGACACAACAAATCCATAAAGGGGACAAGCTCCTTAATAATGACAACCGGACAACCACTCTTTCACCTTGAGCATTGTTGACATCTAAGTCAATTTCAGGGTACCTGTAACTGGACTGATTTTCGAAATGACGTCTTATTATTACACAGTATATTTGCCTGGCTTTCCTCAAGCTATTACATGAATAGCATGAATTATTTGCACGTTTGCAGTTTTTTATGTGCAATGAGTAGGTACCAGTTAAAGTTAAATGTGTAACACAATATATATGTACATACTTTGTTAGTAATACGACCCGTAGTATCTCAATGCTATACGAAGAAAATTCGGGAGGTGTCTTAATACCAAGTATCACAAGAATGTAAACCTATACTTACGATTAGCTTCTGTACTATAGATTGCAGACTAGTTTGAGTTGATAGTGAAAAATTGAGAACCTTTTATATGTAGGTATACCATAAATCCTTACACACACAGAAGACAAACTACAAAACCTATATGTAGTTAACAAATAGTTCAAGTAGCATCCCAACACGCAATAGTGTATATCAAAAATAAAATACTTTATGGATTATATTTATGTAGAAATTAATCGTCCTATGAAATGACAACTGTGTACATATTGAGTAGTGACATACTTAATCAAAATAAAATTATTATTCGCTAAGGTTTACATACGGGGACAATTAATCCTTGCCAATAGAGAATATTTGCGTCATCGACAACAATATCCCGGAAAGCCCGAACTCCGTTACTTCTTAGGTCTTGCAGTTCCTACAAGAATGTTGTATCATTAGCTTTATTTATAAGATAAACAATAAATACATATATTTGCTGTAATCGTGCTTATAATTGTCAGCTTTTACATTAATATAATTATTATTATGAACTTTATAGTATATTATTAAAGGTCAACATAAATAATTTTGACACTGGCATATAAATTTTGAAGACTAAAGGTGATTTTAAAGGTTTGTGTATAATTCTGGAGTAATTACCTTTTGAAGGCGACGAGTTGCTGCCATGGCTGATTGTGTATTACAGAAACTAATAAGTTTGAAATTTAAATTCGATCCGATTAAACTCTTAATTGAATAGACACAGGACAAAATAGATATGCAAGGCTCTCACTGGTAAGCCGGTAACCCCTTCCTCAAACGGGAATCAAAATATTTCAGTATTCCATCTATTTAAAAGGAAGTATAATATGGGCAATTAAAATTGTGATATAGTTTTTCGTAGCGTTTCTTCTCTAAAATTGAGGCGAAAGCTTAAACTAGAATCCCGGAGGCTACTGTGCTCTGTATTCTGTATTATCTAACAAACAATAAGGTTCTCTTAAACTTGTAGTATTGTACCGTACACTTGTATTGCTCTGCCTACTCTTCTTGACTTGACTTGACTTGACTGCCTACGAAGAAGTCTACTCTCAGTTTACTGTCTGTTTTAACTTGGATGATTCAACCATTTTACAGACCAAGATTCTGCTTACAAAGAGAACTAATAACAGCTATTTCTTTTTCCCTGAGAGTTATATGAATGGCAGAAGACATGGCGGCAGTGGCCGGAGCCCAACGACCTACCTATTACTTCGTTCCTTGCACCTACATACTTATTTTCACTGTCTGTCCTACGTATTCTACGATTCTACTACAATCTATAGTAACTAAATGCGTATAATATGTATGTATGTATGTATTTACCCATTATCTTCACAAGAGGTGCATATAACATACCTATTTATATGATATTGCATTATATTGCTGCAGCGAATTAAACTTGTTATTTAAATATACACAAACGAAACCATTGCGTTGTATTGCATTATTACTCGTAATAAAACATGATATAGCACAACATGACTAACCCTAACCTAGCGCTAATAACGTTATGGCTAATGAATAACTGTAATGTAAGCGTTAAACTTTTAAAAAAATACAAAGGATCTTTTACCTGGTGAATAACTTCTGAATTCGCAAAAATGAGTTCATGGAGTACACAAACATTCATGATTTTGCAATTCCTATCAGATCTCACATTTGATATACGGTACTTTGCATTTACGAGTGGCACCAAAAACGGCTCGGCTGGACGCCATGTTTTCTACCTATTAATCCATTTCGCCAAAAAGTGAAAAGCTGTCCCTTTGGTTTTTCTATTAAAAAAATTTATAAATATATTAAATAAAAATTGTTTATTCGCCTGGAGATACTTACTGAATACATAATTTCAATAAGAGTCGAGTGTGATAACTGGTGTTGGGTTGGCAGGGTGCCATGGCCAGTGGCGCCAACAGACATAGGCCTAGTAGGCTAGTGCCTATGTCTTATTTCAAAAATCTTTAATAATTACATGTAGATATTAAAATAAGTTTGTCATATCTCATATCTGTGCCTATGTCCATATTGTCGTGCCTGCCTATGTCTAATATTTTTCTTCGGGCGCCGCTGGCCATTGCTAGCGAAGGTTAGAATGGCTAAGCTACATTTGTGGGCCCTTTCATAAATTTTATCGTTGCGGGGCACCTCATAATTGATAATTTGCAATATTAAATTTTGTTTTGCTTTTCATACCTTAAAAAATGTAAAAAGCGTGGGTGAACTGTTGTTAATATTAGAAAACCAGTGCCATATGGGGGCCTCTAAGATAATGGGTACTATCCGGTATCGGATACCTTAGTACCCAGCAGTTCATCCACTACTTATACTGCATTCAATTGGTAGAATGGATGGCTACAATAATGGAAGGAAGAGTCCAGCCGCCTTTTAGGAAGGCTAATCTGTTTGCAGCCGCCTCCAAATCTAAAATTCCAAGGTTGTGTACTCTATTCTCTCTATTCCGTTTCTACCTATAGATTATTTATTTATAAGTCGTCAGACCAGGATTAGTACGACAACAACAGACGTAGGTGAGTTCACTCGAAAATATATAGAACGATTTGGTATGACTAATTATTTAGAAAAACCTACCGACTTCACTTCATATTTTTTAGAATCGAATTCTTGTGTATTATTAATCATCCGCAGTTAGTGATAAGAATATCTACAAGTACGCAAATAACATATATGTTAAGTCTGTTCCAGAACAGAATTCAAATAGAGAAATTTGTTCTTTAATACTGATAATACTGAATACGTGAAGATTATTATTTTGTTTAAAGTCCACCGATCTACCTCGGTACGTTCGCAATACGTGCTACATAGATAGAATCCCTCACATAAAGGTACAAATTATATTATTTTCAGTACATATTGAACTTTAACGTCTGGGAGCAACTGTTGTAATTATACCTAGCCTATACTATTACTTTTCTATTTACCATTTACTGTTTACGGGAACTATATCATCAAGTTTTGTTACTAGATTTTATAAATACGTATTTAACATTTGTATATACATTAATAGTGTTAGGCGTTAGAACTCTGGCCTTTGGCCTTAAGAATTTAGCTTGCAAGCAATTCTGCGGCTAAGTGAAACTGTGTACTGATTTTCTTCCCTTTTGCGATAATTACACGTAAACCAAATTGATTATTTACATAAAACTTGTGATTATACAGTGTGATAGTTATTTAAAGTAGTGTATAGCAGTAGCTATTGCTTACTTACATAAAGATAGTGTTGTCCCACTCTACTTTCAATTTTCCATTATCAGTTATTCTACCAGTAGCATTCATTCAGTAGTGAACTACAGACAGAAAAACAGCTAAGCCAACTTTGGAAAGTGATGGTAATAAAACAAGCATTCTCTGTCAAGCCTCTGGTCTGTCTGGCCTGGCGAAATTATTTTAAAAACACAGCCATTTTAACTAAACTTAATATAGTAGTATCTGTAAAACCCAATTCAATTTTCAATTACGTGTGCACGATTTCCAAATTACCATTAGTGATAACAATTTATTTATTCCATTTTTGCAGCACCACTTCACCTTTGGCCTATTGTGATATTTTGATTTGGACATCGATATCAGCATCACATTTCGCAGTTTAAAATATTCTGAAGTTCAACGGTAAGCTATCTTTTATATTGTTATTGTATCTAGTACCGCAGTATGCATTAAATCAGATGGTCATTAGGTTCCTTTTGTGAGTTAGTTACCTTAACTATTTAATACTGCCTTTTCTCAGTTTAAGCCGACAAAAGTGTCATAATTAACTTTCTCTATTGTGTTTATGTATTAGCTTAGTATACGGTTAAAACGACAACCTTTCCTAATGCCCGCTGAATTAATTCAAACATTTGGCTTGTGAATTTTGTTGCTGACTTGTTCAAGAAAGATAAATTGGTGACTTTGACTTTGTCGCTCTGATATGGTATTAGCATTAGTCGGCAACGCAAAGTAGGACATTTAACAAGGAAAGAGGATAAAAAATCTATTACATGCAGAATACGAATGGAAATATGATACATATCGGATTTCACCAATAATATAAGAGTCGAATGTCTTGTGTAAGTGTAGGTAGATAGCATAGATAGAACTTTTCTACCCTCCACTTTCTAATACAAATACATTTCCTATGGAATATTTCCTTGTATTTTGTTTTGGAATGCATCTGTCAATTCATATCGTACATTACAATCGTATTGAATTACTACACTACATTGCGTGGTACATTTATTGATATGATTTAATGTGCAGCGGCAATCGGCACTCTTTCTTTTAAATTCCCAACCTAGGATAGCAAAGCGATAAAATAAAAAATTGGCAGTTGTCTCATACTCTCTCTCCGTCGTTTAATTGTTATAAGCCATAATGCCATTTCATTCCTTTTATTGCCTACACAAAAATTAATAGGTTGTAGTTGCATGCACTATGCCTTTTGGATTTAGATCCCCAAAGTTAAGCGATAGGCTGCTATGTATTATGCTCTGAGTCTGAGTCTCACTACTCTGCTACAACGCACAGTGATGTAGCAAAACTTCTAGCGTACTCTAATTTACCACCATTTTGACCTTTGCTATGTCAAAATACTTATTTAAATGATTGACTTATCACTATTCTAGTTTGATACCCTAGCGTAGGTATTATGCTTCAGAAACTAATTCAATTTTTTTATCTTTGCATAAAGGTATACCTAAGTGCTGTGCATACCGTACATATGCCAGAGATTTTCTTCCTTATGGCTGCATTTTGCATATGGAAATGTGAAATGGAGTTAGCTTAAATAGCATGTATGTATATGTAACAAGAACGGTCTACTATTATGGGTACAGTACCATTTTCAAAGTCAGTTTAATGCCTAAAACACAACCTCTTACATTTTCTTTCCTTGCAGCCCCTATCAATGGTTACTATTTATGACAGGATGGATATAATGTGATGAAGCCGATGTTGGTGGATTCCAATTTCATATAATGTAAAGTCAGATAGACATTAAAATAAAATGCTAAGGAAATAATTAGCATAAAGGAACCAATCTTTTAAGTTACGCTATTTTCTAAGCAATACCATAGGTTTGTCAACTAAAAACCAGTTGGTTTTGGTGCTTAAAATGAAATGTAGCTAGTCATCTTTCTGAATAGGTAATATCATTGAATGCGTGAAATGGTGCTTGTTTTATGTGCTTACTTACAAGTTGCAAGCTACTATTAGATTTTGGATATTATTAAAATAGCTAATAGCTGGCTTTAGGAAGGTCCATGCATTTTACGCTTGTAAAAGGTATTGTACTTCATGCATATTATTATATGCTGGCTGCCTAATTGTAATAGTATGCTTGACTATTTATGCCTCTCAATAAGTATTATATTGAGAATAGGCGGTTTGTTATTGATAGCAATAGAAAATGTAAATTACTTGATAACTATTGTATGTGAAGTGATGTCCCAGTGTATCATAATAAGTCTTCGTAAGTTTAGACTCTAAATAATATTTACAACGGTGAACACTGAACACAAGCGTATGTTTTGAGCATTCTTTCTATTTAACATTTAGATAGTGATTGCATATGTCCTTCTTAATTATACTCGCAGCTATTTTTGGGTTTCTGCAGTCCATAATGCGGTGACGGTCATTTTGTGATACAAAAGGTAGTAGAGGAGGACAGTAGAAAATGTCTGCCGATGTTAAGCATTAAATCGTCTATTGTATTTAATACAAAGTAAAGCTTGACTTATTCAATTTTCAAACATAGAACAGCAAGTAGTAAAGGACCGAAAGTTTTGATCATATAGTCATTTTTGACTTTACACCAAACCTCAACATCTTAAAACTGATTTAATGAACATAATATGTATTAAAAGTGCTATATTATGACATAGGACTTACTGTGGCATGAAATTGTAAGTGGACTTACAAACATAACATGAAATTCAGTTAGACAGTAAATATTTCGTCGTAGCCTTCGTATTAGAATACCTATGAAAAGAATAAAGTATAGACACTCGGTCGGAAAATGTCTGAAAACCTTTAACAATAATACCATTTCAATATTTGTTAACAGTCACTCAAATGGCTGCAAAAAGTGACGAGAGGATGACCGAGGACTTTCAGGAACAGCCGGGAGGTACACTTGACGAAAGCCTTGATGGGACAGATTCAGCAGAAGAACTCCACCAGGACTCAGCAGAAGGGATGTCATGTTCACAAGCTAAAAAGCGCCGAATTGTTTACGACAAGGTATGTAAAGTAGAACAGTTTTGTAAAAAAAATCCAACGATTATCTCAGGTCGGCTAACAAATATTGTGATGTGCTCATTACATTTCAGGAATTCCTGGTGGAATGTTTTCAACATCCTGCCAGTGCAAAAAAGCCTTCTGAATTTCCGCTTCCTAATTTGGAGTGTACACTTGGTACTGCCAGATTAGGAAAGAATCCATTTTCGGTGCCATATGTTGCGTAAGTTATAATGAAATGTTCTATACTTATATTGCCTGTGTTTAGTGAATGCAGAATACAATAAATAACTATTCGTTAATAATTATAACATATTTCATTATTAGACCGAAGCGCAAAGAGGAAAACGGAAAGAAAGAAAAGGAAGCTGAAGACAATATCAGTCTAAGACCTCACAGCGGAAACTTTTCCAGTGGTTGTGCCCCCAACCTTTCTCCTGCCCATGTCCCTCACAATTCTTATACTAGGTTTCAAATGCACGAAGACCAATCAAGAAATACGTATGACAGGTCAGTTAAAGGCCTATGTGCTACATTTGAATACAATACATAATATAATGCTCTAATTATTGATAACTATACGACAATGCCCTAATACATACGTTACGGCAATTATATAGTTAGTTGAATATGTCTTCAATACCACTAAATTTAATCAAATTATGTATTTTCGTGTGTTAGGGATCGGGATATGTCACGTAACAATTACCGCTTTCTTAATAATGGGCGGTTGGAAATTATTGAGAGAAGTAGACCTGATCGGGACAGAGAACGTGATAGAGAAAGAGAAATGCGTGAGCGGGATACTCGGGATAGAGGTAGCGATAGAGACAGAGGAATCAGGATTCAACCAAGACGCCCAAATTCTCATTTAAATTGGGGTGCAGAACCCGAACAATCAGACTGGAATCGCCGCCGAAATAATGGGACTGTTAGACAAGACATGAAAGATAATCGCCGAGGGTACTATGATAAAAGAGACGATGACCAGGAACCTGAATGGTTTTCAGGTATGTTGTCGATTCTATTTCTGTAGATTGGGTTAACTGATGGTGTCAGTGAGATCAATAGAAAAGACTATTGAAAATTAAAGTGTATATATTGAATATTTTAATTAATAAACACAGGAGGTCCCACATCACAACATGAGACTATTGAACTAAGAGGATTTATGGACGACGAAAGAAGAGAACATCCCAAAGATAAAATGAAAAACAGTGCCAATCTAAACAGTGTAGGAAATTCCTCCGAGGCATCAACTAATAGCACTTCGGACGGAAGCACCAGTGCTAAGTCAAACGATGAAGGCCCTTCTGAAGAGTCCAATGAAATGGATTTAAGCATTGAAAAAATATTGAAAATGGATCACATTTCCGGCATCTTACCGGTATTTGGCATTAACATATTTAGGCGTAGAAGTAGTATTTTGTTCCTTTTATCACTGTATACTAATTATATTGGCTTTTTATTTTAGAATGGTCTGTTGGAAGACGAGGAACAGCCGAGTGGTAGTTCTCGGTTCAGTCAGTTATTTCAAAGGAATTCTACTCCAATCCATATTGATGAAAGCGTTAACAAAAGATTATCAAATGAATCTTCCGGCAATAAAGATGCAGGAGGTCTTGCTTCCTTGTTTCAAAAGAAAGATGGCGAAGAAAAGTCAATTGTCATTCAAGAAATGGAAAATGCTTTGAGGAACATTCTGTTAACTAGTAAAAAACAAGAGGAGATTCCTGAGAAACCCGCCAACAGTGATATGAATGCTTTTAAAATGCTGGTACGTACTGTCAGTTTGATTCATTGCATTTTTACCACTGTTCCAATTAAGAAATCTAATTATCATTTTTTACTTGTGTAGTTGCAACAAGTCGTTCAGGGAAACAAGACTGGGCCTGCAGAACCTGATCACAAAGATTCACCAATAATTCATGGCATGGGTCCGCCACCGGGCTTATCCCCTGGAATTATTCAAAATAAAGTGCAGCAACCAGAAAACTTAACGGCCGGCACTTACTCGAATAGGAACAATCACGCTGAAGCTTTCTCAGATCTCTTAAAAATGTCACCCCAAAATACACCTCATGCAAACCGTGATGCTTCGTCAGGAGTTGATAATAAACGACCTCAGCCTGCAAATCATATGCATGTGCTCAACACCAATCAACCCGCGCGGAAGTCTGCGTCCGCACAACCCCTTGGAGATCCATTCAAAAAATCCAATAATCGCACTATGACCCCTGCTCAATTTTTACATTTGCTTCCACCTGATGTGCAACATCTAGTCGCAAATGCTTCTGTTGACTACGATTTCGTCATGAGACCAGAAGTATCAAAAATTGTCACTGGTATGTAATATAATTCTATGGATATTCTAAACACATATATATAATTGTCATTTTGGGCTAATATTCTATATTTGTTTATCTACAGCGCTGACTAATGGTGAAATTGCTATGGGCGAAATATTAGAGCAGCTGGCTGCTCCCCGATCGCCCCATCGTTTGATCCTGGTTGGAATTGTTAAGCTATGTCTTCATGGAGCGTTTTCCTTACCAAATATCGTTATAAAACCCGTACTTCCAAGAAACAGTGCCCCTCCAGGAAACGGTCATCCACAACAGAAAATGAATTTTTACAAAAAGGGAGCTGATGAGGGTAGGGAATTTCCAATCCAACGTAGCAGCACTCCAGTGTCTAGCATGGCGTTTACTCCTACAGCTGTAATGAGAAAAATGACAGCTGAACAACAGCAATCCAAGTCCACACCCCCTGCATCTCAAAATAGCTTCCCAGTATTTGCTTCCAGCAGCTCCATTGCAACGCATCAAGCTGCACTTGTGAATGCAATGTCTGCAATGAACCAAGTTCAGCCCTATCCGCATCCTAATTTTGGTGGTACGGTTTCAACACCCCTAATACGATATAGTGTTTTTGCAAGATATGTCTGGAATAAAATATATTTTTTATAGGATTTGTACATGGACGACACCCTTATCCTGTAATGATGCCTGGACCTGGAAATCCTCCAGAAATGTCAATGCACGGAGTACCAATCCGCCAGCCTCGATTCGTTCACCCTGCTCGTAATCTAATGCCAAGTAAGTATTTATTATTCATCTCGTTTATCACTATTCGTAAGGCTAATAAGCAAATAACACAAAAAATTTCTCACTGCAGCTGTGATGAAATAGCCATTCACTCACTATATTTTATCCTTCATGTACAATTCCCAATTAATTTGCAAATTTGACTTAACAGTTCATATTATGGAAGCATTTTTAAGTAAAAGTAATAGCTTAGTAACGCTAAAACCTATATGCTTACTACCGTATGTGGGACATATTTAAGTGCTCTAGTTATCATCCTTAATTATAAAATTTTTTGTGTCAAAGATTCCATAAAATATAGCTTAGACAGCTGTACCTGCGAGCTTATATTTTGTACGTAGATGTATTTTGCAATGTAAAATCGCTTTGCTGTAGTCTATAAGTAGTTCTTGTTTGCTTTTCTATGTATTTGCTTCATTTAAGTGCCTGGAGTCCCGTTTCCTTTTCGGTTTCAAGCTGTAGCTACTTATAATAGAGCTGGTAGATTCACCGGTGGCAGGAATCACAATCACACCATATTAAATCAACTGATGGGCAACAACAATATGAAAAGTAATACATAAATATCCTTGAGACCCTGGACCGTACTGGTTACTGCTTTCTTACACTTTTTTTCTTTAGTGCTTGCTATCAGTTACATTTACAATACAATCAGTACATTCCATGATTACACTTAATTAAAATTGTGCTCATGTTTTCTAGTGTACCCACCTCCTCCTGATACTCAGAACCAGAAAAATAACTTGTCAGACGACTTGACAAAGTTGCTAACATCAGGCGGTCCTCCCACCGACGGTGTGCGTAACAGTGCTGGGCCTCAGCATCCAATGGCTTTGAGTTTGGAAGAAGTTGAAAAAATGCAGCTACGCGGACATGCCCCCAAATACCAGTAAAAGTACTGAAGAAATACTCTACAACGTGCATTCATTATATTTCATTTATCTTTTTGAAATATCAATAATTTTCTCCTTTAAATATATTTAATAGTTCATCTGTTCTGTATTATTTAAAAGCCCAGCTAGGGTTACACTCTTAGTATTCATTATCTCTACCTGGCAAACTAAAGGAAACAAAATTTTCTTAAATGGGAAGTGAAAATTGTTTCCGCTGTTGAGAGATGAGTACTAACACTACACGACGTGTTAATACCTATTCTTAGATTAAGTAAAATTCGCAAGTTTTGTAATAGAAATGTAATTAGGTAATTATATTATTATCAGGATTGGTGTAAGTTGTACAACTAGGATAAAAAATAATAGTCTACGATTGACTGCGCTTGGTTGAGTATGTACATTAATTACTTACATGCTGCCCGACTCTCCGATTGTTGAAACTGCGTAAGAGAAAGACTGATTATTTTATAAATATGTTCAATGGCAGGCTTAAATGTAACATCAAATTTGTAGAGAGTAGAAACCGTCATAATAAATTACTAGAATTAGTAGACTTACGATTAGAAGACTTACGATTAGAATATACTATTATTTCCTACGTCATTCTAATAGGAACGATTAATTTGAAACGAATTTATGAGTATTGTACCTACTTTACTGCAATTTCTGTGAGATTGTCATATAGTATAGTAAGTCTATTTATTATGATTATTAGGTATGTAACATCTGTGTAGGTAATTTAACTAAAGAATCGAAAAATCGAATAATTGTAAACCAGTTGGAGACTCCAACGTCCTACAAAGCGACATAATAAAACCAGATCTGATAGATTTTGTGTGTTTTATAGACTTAAATATTTAACTGCATCTATATTGTCAAAACATTCAAATATGTAGTAATGGGCAGTCGGCCACGGAGTGATTTCCTATATTTAACTGCATGGCGGTTAAAATTACTTCCAACATTATTCCCTATATTTAGAGTAGTGAGTTCCTGTACCAATCATACTTAACTTCATTTCATCCTTACGTGACATTGTTAAACAGATTAAATTTTATTGAGTATAAGGAGATTTTAAGGACAATACATTCCAAATATATAATAGTAACAAATTAATTTTATTTTGGTATTATGGTGTCATACAATGATTAGGCTTGCACAAAACGTAAGTGTTCTTAATCATCCTTTTTGTCGCATACAGCTTTTAGCAAATAAGACAAGTTTAATTGAATTTCGTTGTTTCTTATTTTGGTAGAAATATACTCAAAATCAGCCTTTTCCAAATGACTTTGTTGATTCCTGTGGCATCTGAAAATAAAAATAGTAATCATCGTTTAGCGTAATCACCGTTTAATTTGAAAAAAAATTTAATCACTTTACATCTTAATAAGAAAAGAAATAAGATAGTAATATGTATTTACCGAGTTTTATCCTTTGCATTTGACTTTGAACATTTGTGACATTCGGCACAATCTTCTAACGAATGAGATCCATAAATCCTCTCACAAAAGGCACAAATTCCTCGAAATAAGCTTTCATCGACTTTGCCACTCAAATTTTCAAGCCCCAAAAATGTATAAACCAGTTCACCAAGTTCTTTATCCGAGAACTCTCTACCCAGTACTTCGGATATTCCACATTTTACTGCCTAAACAAATAAATCTACTTGTTATGAGATAACTATTGCAGAGTGCTAAACAAAATGTACCCAAATACATGCATAACATAGAGATATATCTTTTTGGGTGTCGGACCATTCCTATCCCAATATTAGCACCCACGGAATATTCCTATCCGGATTATTCCTATCCACGGAAAATAACCTTAGTATTTCTATCCGTGGCATATTACTACTACTCGATTTAGTGGTATACAATTTTTTAACCATAAATATAGTATATGGATACGCCTGTTAAGTACTACATACCATGAAAATTATGAAATTAGACGATAAATGTAAATGATAGGTATAATGGCTTAACAAATTTGATTCATTAATTACATTGTAAATTATGTTAAATAACTGTATTTACTACTATATATCCAATATTCCACGGATTGGAATACTCCGTATAGGAATTACTGGACAGCATTCCGCTGGTAGGAATTTCCAAGATATAAGCATTCTGGACTGGTAGGATTATTTCGGATAGGAATAGTCCGCCTACCACATTTTCGCAATTTCAACAAAAAAAAAATCAAACTGCATAAATGTCGATGTACCTTAAACGAAATGACCTTTCCTGTTGGATTCTCTATAGTGCGGTGTCTATGAAATACTAGGTTGTAAAGATGGATTCGAGACTCGCTTATCTTCACATATTTCTTTAAGTATTCTGATGGTACCAATGCTGAAATATACAAGATAAATAATTAGATGAATTTAGAGCTAGTTGTATTTAACTATTTAGGATATGACAGCCGTAAAAATAGACTAAACTAATAAAAAACAGTTTAGTATGAAGATTACAAATAGAAATAGAGAATAATTTTCATATGAAAAAGAATACTTAAGTACATAATGCTGAATGTGTCGCTGCACCAAATATAGTTACATAATTTTTACACAAACAATACGAAATCTCTTACTTTTCAAACATTTTGGATGGTTAGGAATTCCAAAGGTGGCACTTCCACGGGACCATGTTCTGGGGAATGCCAGCCATAAATCTTCTTTCATACTGATATTGGAGCTTTTGAATTTTGTTTCATATTTTTTTAGGTTTTCATGAAGATTGCTTATTTCTTCATCAAGATTGGACAGCATCTGTAATGTATAATATAAGATACAATGTATTGACAACAATGTCCAGCAAGAACAACATATCAATTTAGTCTAAATTATCTATATAATTTTAAAACAGAAATAGCATTTCAATTCTTTTTAAAGGATGTTATATAGGTATAGGTACACTTGCGAAAATTATACTTATTGGATAATATTGTATTGATAGAGTTTAATTCTTAATAAAATGATTGTCATCGCCATAGGTCATTATCTTGACTATGCAATGACCTTTGCCTCAGGGCAGGGGAGTAGGCAAGACACACATTGTTTACATGATCAACTCTAATAAATGCAACCATATTATTATGCAATGCTAATAATATTACCTATATTTATGCTTTAGCTATATACTGTGAGTTTTGTCGCAACTCCTCGCAACGGTTTCCGTGCATTTCATGCGTTTATAGCAACGAAGTGATAGTAATAATGAAATGAAAAGCATGTAGATAAAATGTAATAGGTACTTGTGGTAGCATTCTTCAAAACAGTTTTAACAAATTCTAACTATAGACTTCCAGTCAGCCGGAAAGCCAATTATTTGTATAAACGTGGTAAGTCTGGTAAGTATTAAATAAGTAGCAGTTGGATGTGAATCCGTGTTACATATTATATATGCTACAAATGAAAATGGATACAGATTAAGGGAATACCTCTGGATTCCACTGTGAGCTGACCATTTTCCTGTCCAAAAGTTTGTATAATGGTGATGTAAGCTGCGTGTATTGTCGATCATAGTCCTGCAAATTTTGCAAATTGTGCGAATTCGAAGCTCGTGTCTCCAAATCACCTTCGTTGTTTTGGTTCATGGTTGATATCTGGGTCTCGTTTGGTTCGTCGGCGTTCTCCTGAGCATTTTTTCTTCTTTGATCATCTAAGTTATCTTCCCCACCAGTAGTTCCTTTACTGTTTGCTTCATTTTTATTTTTACCTTCGGATTTTCTTCTATTTCGACCGTGCCGTCGTAGTTTCTAGTAAAAGAGAACGATATTTGGCTGTATAAGAGATTTATAATATTAAAATATGATGACATGAATAAAAAAAAATGTATTTGCGTGCATACTTTATGTTTAGTCGTTCCAGTAGTTACAGGATCTTGAGATATTGGGTTTCTCGGTGAAGGTTTTAGTTGAGATTTCTGGCCCAAAAGTGTTAATACGGAGGAGTGTAATGGTGGTAGCGTTAACTGAAAATCAGGGAGAGATTTGTATCTTTTCGTTTTAGTAAATATCTTGTAATTTACTGGTTGGAAAGCTTTAGATTCCATTGATTTATGTACAGTATTCTTGTTTTTTACAGGTTTACATTTTTGCTTGTTATGCTTTTTAGTTTTACTCTTTGGGGGACTGTTTTTTCCCATCAAATTAGTTACAGAGTAGTTAGCAAACGATTGAGGAGGATTGTCCCTCTCTGCAAGAGAAACTCGTATTCCATTTACCTGCAGCCCTATTATAGTATTAGCAGTGGATTGACTTGTTTCGTACTCCACTTTGTCATGAAAATTAGATAAATATAATAAAGGAAATTGTTGATGTATTTCGGAATGAATTTTATCTGAATCTAAGGATAGATTTTGGAATTCTTCTAAACTTTCCAATCCTACTTGGATCCTACCTAAATTATCCAATCGATCTTTTTTAGGAATAATTCTAGCAGAAATGACTTCCGATGTATCACCATCACTAAAACACGAATCAATGGAGGGGAATTTGCTAAAGTTTTTGTAGCTTGAAAAACGAAGGGATGTTTCAGGAAAATATTGACGCAGTTTTCCTTCAATTTCCTCTATTCTTTCGTAATTTCTACTAATGAAGAGAGCAAAATCAGGGGGTAAAATTCCTCTGTCTTTGCTAGGCTCCATTTTTCCTATATATACTTGGACCCGTATTGCCCTTAGATAACTTGGGCTTTGTACTGTGTACCGTGTATTGACAGGAACACAGCACAGTACAATCCGACAGTAAAAAGGGAGAAAAAGTCAGGTTCGTAATGAAATATCAATAAAATGTTAAAGTGCTGGTTAACTGGTGAATACAAGGCAAAGCAAACAACAGACATGATTACATCTATTTTCTATTTATTGAAGTGCATCTAGTAAGTTTACATCTTTCATGACCACTTTCTACACCTATATCTATAGTAAAATATTATATTTGGGGCTTTGGTAGCCTATCATTTTAATACCATTAATACGTAAAAAGTATCTCTCTGTGCCAATTAAAAGTTTTGCGCAATAGTTTCCTTGCCTATTTGATAGTATTTTACATACATCGTGTTTGCGTTTAGATTTTGTAGGTACATAATAGATATATTAGGTATACAACTTAGCAAGCCTTATTACATCTATACCTAGGTATACATCTACACCTACAGTTCTTTCATATCTGAATATAATCTCATGTCCTCTGAATAACGGTTGCATAGTTGACATTGTTTGTAGAGCTTTCTTGTTTATGGTATTCAGGTATTAAGTGTGTTCGATCAATCAATTATTTTCTATATGGAGAAATGGTACCTACTTTTATGAAGTGCATATTACTACCATAATATATAATTCTTTATCTTGGCGCAGATGTTTCACCAATTTCAAACAGATCAATTTTTACATATTTACTCACATCTAATATATTTTGCTATTTACTAATATGCGTACGAAGGTACGAAGCGACATATATCACAATATCATATAATTTCAGGGAAATGAAAAATCGATACTAAATAAGCGTCGTATCTTGAATTGAGAGTTTTTTTTTTAAAAATGATATACATAAGCCTCTTTTTACTTTACATGCTTTTTATTATGCAATTATCTAAGTTCTGCAATTCTCGAAAAGTGCCCCGAAAAATCTCAAAAAAGTAAGGGTACTTCGGCTACATAGAGTCCCCAAGAGTGGATTATGGATACAATCCGTGTCCTTTTTTGGAGTGCATCCAGCGTGAATATAATCCACGCTGTAGTAGCAGACTATATGTATTTGCAAGCTTGGAGGTGAGTAGTAGTAAACGTACAGTATCGCTATATATTGGAGCTTACCCCTTCCAAAATTTTTGGGCTTGAAGATCGTTCATATGCAATTGGTGACGACGAACGCTCTTTAGATTTCTTTTTTCGACCCCTTGATTTTGCTTTTGGCGTGGTAGAGCGTGATAATGAAAGATTCCGGGGAGATAATTGATGCAGAAGACTAGAAGAGTCACGATTGGCGGATGAACTTCTATTATCATCATCACCGTATGTCGAATCAATGGATGTTCCCGTTGTTAAACTGTTTTGACGAGTTATGACGTCTACACTTTTTACTCTTCTCAGATCCAGAATCAGTACCCTTCTTTGGTGAAATTGGCATTGTTTGGTGTCAGGCTCGGGTGTTAAGCATTTCCGATAGTCTCCTGAAACACTGGTTTGAGCAAACAGAATTAGTTTGGCTAAAGTAGAAAGTACATCATTGTGGGTTAGCATTAAAAATATTTTGTCTTCTGATTGGAGATTTTTAAATGTCCATTTCATATTCATACGTTAATTATATCTCATTTCATAATAATGTGAATGTGATCGTATACAACCCAACCTGAACTAACCTGTGACCTCGTGGAACTGAAACGGACCTTCGGGAAAAATTATCAGGACTAGCTGGTCTTGAATCTGTTTCGGTATATCGTTTATATAGGTCTTCGGGTATCCAGTCGTCATGTTTTCCTTGAGATGATGTCCGTCGGCTCTAAATAGTATGAGAGGGTATCATTTTAGAGTATTAGATAGAGTATTCTTTCATTCTTGTCTCACCCGATGGAATCTGTTATGTTAATTACACAAAAAGGCTGTAATAAACACCTATGGTGTATTCAGGGTACCGCGGAATGGCATCATGATGGCTGGTGGTGTACCCCATGTACTTACGTTGATAAAATTAGAATTTCCTAGGTGTTTATTACAATTGTTTTGTCATTAAATGAGCGTTTTAATTAGGAATTCCCAAAAAAACATTTGTTTTAAAGGTATTCTGCTAAACGAAAGTGAAGCTCATTCTTTATTGCTTTGAGCTATGAACTGATTGCGAACGAAATCAGTTACTTTTTAAGACTATTATTTGAATAAATATTATTATGTATTTGTAGTTATTACAATGAGTGTAACCTTTATGTGCATAG
Source organism: Tomocerus mixtus (assembly GCA_034694165.1). Classification (NCBI taxonomy): domain Eukaryota; kingdom Metazoa; phylum Arthropoda; class Collembola; order Entomobryomorpha; family Tomoceridae; genus Tomocerus; species Tomocerus mixtus. The sequence continues at coordinate 21,478 of JAQFYC010001119.1, read as the reverse complement.
GATGTTTGCAACGCAATGAACATGAATATCCATATGGGTTTAGCGAGTCTGTACGCTCCTGAAGATGTAAGGCACTTCCAATACATATACTTGGGTTTCGAACCACTTTCTGCTATAAATATAAAACGCATTTTAATCTTTTATGCTTATTGAATGCATCAATAGTGATAATGTGAGCGTGAGCATCGTCTTACTTTAGTTTTATTCCTCTTATGCTTAATGTTGCCAACATGGTGACGAATTAAACGTCTATGAACGGACAATGAAGCAGTTGTAGCCATCAATCCACTTGTGCTAAACATCTTTACAGTAGGTATATAGTATAATGTATCAGAACGAAATGGAATATACGTACTAGTATGCTGTATTAGTTTAGCAGTCAAGCTTTATGTTCTATCTATATAATATTGTAAAATGTAATTGACTATTATCGGTCAAGTAAGGACGTAAATATTTAAAACAAACACGTCCATGAAAAGTTAGATATAGAAATCCTACGTACTTCCGTTTGTTTACATTATATACATTTATGCAATATCTGTTTGATTGATCAATAACAAATGTGTGTGATATCCATGGCAAAGAGTTTGTTTTACGATTACCCTTTCTATCTCCATCGTATCGTTAATCCGTACACATAAGAATCGTAATCGTAACACTACTCAAAGCCATGTATTTTATATGCAGATTACGCGTGTATGCTGAATGGAGGTTATACCTAGTGTAAAAGTAAAGCAGCGTTTTTTCAAACCCAACCCATCCGTTTTCGGGTTAGGTTGGTTTGAGCTATTTTTGTTCTTGTCTTAATTTTCCATTGAAGATGTTTATTTTTATTGGGCAATATTTTCGAGTTTCATCAACTATTCTCTAGGTTATTATTATTATGTCAAAGTTTGAAAAACACTTTTAACAGAGAAATATTGAGTGACAAAACGAAAGGAGCAATCTAGAGCATTTTAATAACCATAAATTGTATAAGGTACTAAGTAAGTAAGTACCCTTAGGCCCATGTTCGCAAAAACGTTAACATTGCACCAAGGTTATGCATTCATTATTTTAATTGGTTTAGTTTAAATTTTAGTTTAACCTTCCAGTTTAGCAAATGACTTTGTTTTTAACTATCCGTTGTTGCTTCTAATTATATGGTCCAGAACTAGAGTCCAGTCCTGATTGGGGGGAATGTAATATTTTTATTAACCCAACTATGGGTGGCCTGAGAGTTTCTGCTAAAGTTTGCACCTATTCAGTAAAGCTGTAGTAAATACATATAAATGCATAATGGCATGCTCTGTCTCCAAATGCATTTTGAAGAAAGAAAAGCAAGTTAATTTTCTGTAAAAATAACTAATGTCTAGTTAAATTGTAAATATAAGCATACGACTGCACTAAAAATATGGTCAAAATATTCTTATGCATTTGCATGGTTAGAGTAAAAGTTCCATGAAGTATGGCATAAACTTTCATAGTAATAAATTTTGTCCTTCTGGCGAGCCCTCAGCCAGCCGAGCCCTGAATCATTCCGCAGCCGGATATCTAATCTGAATATTGCTTTATATAGCGGCATGCAGTTTTCATTTCATTCATGTCGATGCGACATAACAGTGTGACTGTGTGTCTATCCCAGTAGTAGCTCCTCTTCCGTCCCGTGCGTTAACTCGTGAGGCGGCTATTATTTTGAAGGGAAGGGAGTCTGGAAAATCTTAATTGGTTGCATTTTTGAAAGCATTTTGTCTTTTTTATGATAATCACTTGTAGTAGAAAACATTAATCGCTGGGTACTGCTTATATAGAATTTTTTTGTCAATGCAAGAAAGTTGCACATTTTGTGCCGCTGTTTTAACTCACAGGAACCGCCTTAATTTTCATCAGTTTTGCTTAACTACTTTTTGCATGATCCCCATTCGTTTGGAACAGAAAGGAGGCTTGTTGCCACGGTCTTGTCCATAAGGACGACCCATCTCCATGAAAAAACAATTTCTTGTATGTGACAAAAAAGTTACTGAAACAGGATAAAAATTGAAATCGTACTGCAAAGTCCCCTGATTCAAAAATTCTCACTTCTTCCGTAACTCGGGTATGGTTGAGTATTGGTAATCTTGCCCTTTTGTCTTGCCTTGTCTCAAGATCCTCATATTAGGTAGGCGAGTTTCATGTTAAGGTAGTCACTTATGGTCTGTAGAATAAAATCATTTAATTTAATCTTTTAAATATGCTGTAGTTGTCCAAAATCGGGGAGGTCATATTTATGTATGGTCCTCCCACGTACGCTACCATATAATATACAGCTAATACAGCATAATATAGACACTACGGACAGACACTACCATACATACACGTATACATACAGGGGAAGTACAGTATTGCATTGCATTTGCATTGAGTCTAGCTCATGCTAGATAGACAGGCAGAGCAGTATGTATAATGGGCTGCATGCAAAAGACTGCAGCCTGCAATTTCTACACTCATCAGGCCTATACTAGCCTATACTATACTATACCCTAAACATTATATTACACGACGACACAAAGTAGCCACTTACGATTAGATTCGATCGCGAGTGTATGCCGTTGTCGCTGTCGTATCGTATGTATGAGAACAATGAGAAGCATCACCGTCAAGATATTCCGTATGAAATAATATTTTGCTTTCAATGTTTCATAGAAATCAAAGAAAATCCAGGCAGCGGGTTAAAAGATATTCAAGAATAAATGGAAGATGAATTAATTATCCAGTTAACGAAACAGAAGAAGGAGAAGAAATCAATTTGGTGTTCTCAATAAATTGAATGGAGTTCGTGTATAAAACTGAAGCCAATGCATACCTTAACTCAAAATGCAAATATAAGCCGTCTTATAATCGCCGTCGTAGATTTTGTAATAGCAAAAGCAAAAGCAATGCATCCTGCCCGCTGGATTGCCTAAACAGCGACGAACTACATCATCGCAAAAGTCTCCTAGTAGTCTTGTCTTGTCTCCAGAGCTCTTTTAGTTAGTTAACTTTATTGAACTTGTATTTACAACATTGAGTAAGTATTGCTATTGCAAAGCTGTACTTCTCTAACTGTTGTAGTTAAATTGTAAATGGCAAAAAAGTGTACATTAAAGTAAGTATCCAATAATTTAAAAACGAATTTGAAAAATATTTGAGTTGACGCTTTTGCTCAACCAACCAGGCCAGGCCAATTGAATAAACTCGCTGCTGGCTGCTGCTGGTCTGGTTCTTAACTTGTTATAAATTGAGCAATTCAGTAAATTCTGAATTCTAAAACATAAAGAAAGAACTAACAGTGATTCGATATACGCAGAAAAGTTGAAAACTTTACTATTAATCTGCCCGCTGGCTATGTAGCTCAAAGCAAAGATACTTTCTGTACACGTACGTACGCAGTCAGATCAAAGCAACAGAATTTGAATTGTCGAAGATGGCTGAATGGACAAAAATATTGATAACTGCAAGGAAACATAATTACACCCATTTCTATTAGTTATAATATCATTGTATATCGTTGCCTTTATCATAAGCTACCTAAATGCTTGTCATTGTCACTTGTTCCGTCATCTAAAAAACTGACGACAGGTCTGCGCGTTACGGTCAACGGTAATACTGAATTTCATTGCACTACTATGCTCCTCTTATGTCTTTTATGTCCATACCTAAAACCTCCGTCAAATCCTTTAAATTCGGTCGTCATCAGTTTTCTGCTGTTGGCTGCCTTTACCACTATGCAACCTTTGACCTTGTCAAAGTCCCTAGGATAGTCGAAAGGAAATAGGCATTTACTGATATAATTGGTCTAAAAGTTTATAATATACCTAGTCATTCTCGTGTGCGTCTATATAGTATAGGTCATTATTCTAAATACTACATTTATCAGGTCCTGTAGCTGTGTAGGAAAAGTAACATTGTCAGTATTATTCACAGAGTAGTATAGTATAGCGCATTTATGATGTTGATATTACATAATACACAAAACAGAAAGCCTATGCACTGTGTAATTTTTGTGCGGAGAATTTTTCCTAACTTTGTAGAGTGCCTCGTATATAGTGCGATACTATGCAAATTGAGCGGCTTATGCAATATAGTAAAGCTAATAAAGGTAGAATTTTAACTAACTCGTCATGCTATTTGAGTCATTTCAGTTTCAATTGAACCAGTTCTTGTTTTCTGCTCTGTATTATGTTTATACATTTTATAATATTGTCAAACAATAATAATAATAAGCTGTAATACATATATTATGGTAATATTATGGCAATAATTGCAATAGAAGTAGGCAGTAGGCAGTAGTACACAAGTGAGTATTGAAAATAATAAATGTAGGTAAGTAAGTAAAGACGGTCTTGGACTACATGGATAAGGTAGTCCTTAGTTTAGCCTATTCATTCATAGCTATATAGTCTTGTCTAAAATTCATATTATATTATCCAATATCCATCCATATAAAATCTTCCTGTCTCTCTCGTTTTCTCTTCTGCTATTCTGTTATATAGTTCTAAATACTATAAAATCCAATATTAACTCTGCTCTGGGTATGATACTACTATATTATAGAGTATTAGCCCTAGATACTAACAAAAGGAACCTATATACAGAGAAGCACGGCTCGGCTAGGCAAACGCAAAGCTAAAGGCATGTATTTATGTATATTGTAATGTATTATTATGTTGCTGGTTGGAATTGGAAGTTGTAATATAATGTAGTAATATATTGCAGTTACCTTACCTAGTTTAGTATTGGTATGGTATTTATGGTAGAAGAATAATTGTTTTTGGCGAAGGAAGCCTCCTCGTCTTGTTCAGTCAGCTAGCAGGAGCGTTTATTTCATTTTATTTAATATTCTATACACAATATACAGGCCTGGCCTGGCCAGAAGAGCAAGGAGTTAAAATAATAATGTGCTGATGTGGTTCCATTTCCATTGCTCTGATAAAGTAGGCAATATCTTGTCTTCGTCTTTCTTTTGTCGCATCAGCCGAACCGAAGTCATCTTAAAAGCTCTCTGTATAGTCAATAAATATGCCATTAAGAAATTAATACGAAGGAGAAAAAGTACAACATATATTCTATTTTGCATTGTTAATCATTAATACGAATACGATATACGATTACGTTAATTTCCTGTAACATAAAATAATGTCCTTATACATAATATAGTATGAATAACAATAGCCTTACTATAATCACTCAGATCGGAGTAAATTACAGCTTCTAAGATTCAGCAGTGTGTATTTTATAAAAATGGGTTTATGAATTCACAATTTTGGAATCATTAAATACAGTAAATGGCATTTATGATTCAATCAAGTGTACTAACGTGGGTTGGTTTAAATTTAAGTTAATTGGCTGTATGGTGTGGTGTGTCGTTAAATAATATGGGTTCTTGGGTTCTAAAGATTGCTCCTATTTGTATTTTAGTGAAGGGGGTGTGGGTAGCACAGAATCCAGGCATTAACTAATGGAGCTATAGTCAGAAAACTATTGAAAATGCAACGTTCACGATCCCGCTTCCCAGAGAGGCCCAGGTCCACCTACTGGGGAGGAGGTAGTGGCTCAAGTGAGGACGCTTTAATTCATTAATCTTCATTTGTGTAGTTAGGTAGTCTTTTGGATGAGAAGGAAATCTTATTTCGCAAATGTAATCATTTCAGGAGAACCCGAATCAGAAGAACAGCAACAGCTACTGGATGTGTTGGAGAAGTTTAGAAAATTACGACCTTACTTGAATAAGAGACTAAAATCGATATTGGCCGCTGGACGCGAACGAGAGTTTGCGGATTTAGTGGATGACATTCGATATTATTTAAATGTTATGAATGACCTGATTGCTGATGAGTAAGTGTAGAATGGGTGAAGCAAGTTAATATATTGTTTTCCTACGATTGATTGCTAAGTTGTAGTTAGATGAGTTTCAAAAAGTTGAAAGTGAATTGACATTTATATATTCCTTTTTAGACACCATGGAATGGATACAATTCTTGGTTTCATTGAAAATGTACACGAAATGATTCGTACGGACCCAATGCCATTGGAGGTAGGAATAAATAAATTGAAATGCTAATGATAGATCACTGTTAGGTACATAATGTAGTTGACGTAGTTGTATTAGTTGAGTATAAAAATCTAATAATTTATTTAGAACAATATGGCACCTGAGTCGAATGATGACGATGACTATAACGATGAACCGATTGACCAACCTCGAAGCCCTTCGCCTTCTCCTGCGTCTCCTGGTTCCCCTTTTGGCTCAAATTCTCAGTCCACGCAGCCAGTACGTATTCCGGAAGAAAGGGAGTGGAATGGTAGGAATGGACAATGAAACAGTTAGATTGATTTTAATTTTATATTCTTGACAGAGTAGATACATGACATTTAAATATTGTGATACCATTATAACAGAACCACACAACCCGTATCAGGACAAGGACACTCGCCACTTGGCACCTGATGTGTGGAATGCCAGTAGTAGTCATATGGCTTTTGCCTACTCCCGAAGATCTGGACCTGGACATGCAGATGTAGACATGAGGATGAATCACGATGCAAGGTTCCCTGACAGCGAAGCATTTAATCCGGCAGGGCGGGGGCCTTTAGTTAACAATCAAAGACGACCTAGTGGAGACAACATGGGAGGTCACGACAATTATTCTAGAAGCCACAGCAGGGAGGATATGTATCGTGACCGCAAAAGTGATATTGATAGACGATTCGATAGACGTGAGCGTGAAAGTGATATGTATCACAGAGACAGAAATAATGATCGATTTCAACCGGCGGGGAACTTCCGTGACAGAGGTCCCGATTGGGAGGGGAATCACAGTGGTGCCGAGTCTTTTGATAGACGCAATAGTGATAGAACTAGACATAGTAATGACCAATGGTCAGGAGATCGGGACCGTGATAGAAAAAATTGGTTTCCGGATCGAAGCTATAAACGTGATGTGAGTTTTGAGAGGGATTCAGATCATAGAAATCCAGAACATCTTAAACAAATGCCACAAGAGAGAGAACACAGGGAGCCCCTTGATGAATCGTTATTCGAGCGACGACCAAAACCAGTAACATCCGAACCAATTTCTAGCAGCAGTAATGATATTAAGCCTCATTACAGCAATTTCAATCATGCACCGTCTGGTAAAGATCCGTCACCTGTAAGAAGAGCGGATGATCACCGTGACAAGGATATGCGGTCTCCTTTATTTCCTGGAGGTGTCACTTCCGGCTCACTTGTTCAAACAGCTTCAGTTCCTAATATTTCTCCAAATTCGTTAGTACCCAAAGTTGATACGAGTATTCCAAATGTGGCTTCACACCATCCAGTTATTAACCCAATATCTCCTAATGTTTCTTTGTCAAACACATTCCAGCCAGCAATAAATATGAATCTTCCTTTGGCTAATCAGAACGTAACACCAGCTCAGTTACAAGTTATGATGCAAGGAATGGCTGCAATGTTCCATAATTTGCAACAACAACAACAGGGCATGAACCCTCAACAGCCGCCAATGAATCCTCAACAGTTAAACCAATTACTCTTAAATAGTCAGAACCTTACAACACCAGGTGCAAGTAGCCCTAACTTAAACCTTCCGAATGTAAACAATGTTAATTTAAACCAAAATGTTAGTCAACCAAACATGGCTAATCAGAATTTAAACCCCCCAAACCTTCCTAATAACAATATGAGAATGGGTTTCAACCAACCACCACCTAATCGCTACGGAGGGTTACTTCCCACCCCTACTGTCACAAATGATTTTCGATTCCAGAATCCTACTAACACAAGAATGTTTAGACCTCCATCGACAGAAGTGCATTCTCCGGCTCCGGGTGCTATGAACAATTATAATTCTCGTCAAAATAATCACTCTAATATGATCAGTCAGATTCGGCAGAAAGCGCAACATCACTTTAGTCGTGGTATAAGACCCTCTTTTGGAAGACGTGATGGACCAAACTTTCAAAACGGGCCACATGGACCACCTAATAATCAATTAAACCAATCTTTCCCTCCCCGCCCTGCAGTTCCACCAACACCGCCAGCATCAACACCAGCACCACCAACAAAAACTCCTATTTTAGCAACTAACCAAATGTTAGCAGAGCCTCCTACATTAGACCCCCGTTTAAATAGAGCAAATCGAAACACTCAGGCTAGAGAAAGTATTCAACCTAAAGAGAGTCAATCACAGAGTGAGTCAGTTAATACGAGTTCTGCTAGCGAAGCAAGTGCTAATAATAAACGACGGGTAGAACTTAATACTGAAACTAAACCTAAAGTTGCAGCCAGGGTACCACCTCAAAAAATTACTAATAAATTCAGTACATTGTCAGACTTTAAAAAGGATTTGCTAAAAGAAGGAATGATTACGTTGGGGGACAAAAGCTCAAAGTCTAAAAAGCCAAGTTTTGAAGAGTCTTTACTATTAGCTCCTGTAAAGCCACAAGTTGTAGCCACAAAATCTCCTAAACGGTTACAGTCTGTGAAAGATATCTCTAAAGATGAGCACGATAATGTCGATTCGGGATCTCAAAAGAAGACAACGACTGATAAGGAAAAGACTAAAACGCATTCACGATCAAGCCTGAAACCTACTAGAAACTCAAAAGGCAGAAGATCGTCAACTGAAAGCTCTAGCAGTAGTAGTAGCAGTATTGTTCCTCGATCAAGTAATTCTAGTTCAAAGAAATCAAGTTCGAAATGTAATGAAATTGTGTCTAATGAAGCATCCAGTACCTCAAAAATGGGAGTATCAAAACTTAACTTCCGAATTCCGAAGATTAAAAAGCCAGAACCTGTTGTAGAAGAAGTCACTATTGAGACACCAACATCATCGAGTCCAAAACCCAGTGACAGTCACGAAGAAGAAGAATTCGAAAAGGTAAGCATATTCTATTGCGTTTGGAAAATTATGTCAACCCCAAACTTAAATCGTTACTGCAGGTTAATTACGATCTGATGGAGTAGTTAAACATGTACCAATTTGCTACTGCTACATTATTATGTAGGACTTTTAAATAAATAAAACCGGCACACAGTTCTTTAATACAACGTGCACACAGCTATACACAGTTGGCAGCCTTTCCATGATCAGGAGAAATAAGTAATTCTATTTGAACGATAGTAAAAGTTAAAGTGCATTATAATGTAAAACGGTACGAAGGTACGATATTACACATGAGAGAGAAAAAATTATCTTTCTTTTGCCTCCTATCTCATTATGCACACATGAAATCTTTTGAACAACTTCAAATACAATCTCTCAGCAATGCTGCATCCTTTTAGTACATTGAATTTGATCCACGTAATAATCGACTTCTTCCCCTTGAGATAAATAGCTGTCACTGTGGAATGAATTTCTATCCAAAATTAAAATGGCTAAATAGGAGAGTGGGAATTAATATATAACATATATACGGTAGGGTGGCATATATAATCAGTGAGAAATCAATGCAATGCGGTACCGGTACCTTACCGGATATTAGGCAGTTTGATTTTTTTTTTTGACTTTTGGACTTATAAAGGGGCAAAATATTTTTATTGTATATTTATTCGTTTCAGACAATTTGGAGTCGATTGAGGGGGTGTTATTTTTTTAGTGGGTGCCATCCGAGTGGGGGGGAGGGGGCCGTTAAGGGGTTAAAAGGTTTACGCAAAACTTTTAAAGTTGTGGCATTCACTAACTTGTATGTTATGGAGGAGGAATGCGCGTTCTCCTTGTAGAGAAGCCTTGAGGTACTGGAATTTTTGGACACTTGCCAATTTTGTGCATTATATCGGAAAAATCAAAGTATTAACGCTTCCCCACTTGGAGGGGGGAGCGGGGGACCCCACCCACCAAAGAAATAACACCCTTTCGATCGACTCCAAATTGTCTGAATAAATAAGCAATAAATAATGTTGCCCCTATATACGTCCAAAAGTCAAATACTTAAAAAATCAAACTGTGCCTAATATCCGGTATTAAGCCACCTGACCTGTAATGCAATACACGTAATGAATAAAAAAAATGTTTAACCTAGGTACTCTTGACTTGACTCAAAAATGATTGAGAATTGAGACTGTCCTTGAAATTTGCTCCGCCTTTACGGTACATCTTTTATATTACGTCGATTACCTAAAGGCTGCTCTACTGCCAATGTAGACTGACCATAAAGGCGGAGGAAATTTCAAGGCCAGTCTCAATCATTTTTGAGTCAAAAGAGTACCTATGCTTACGCTTCGTATACGTAACGTACCACAATAAAAAGTCAAAAAAAACCTTCCATCTTACTATCTTAGGCTGTTCTTTCCGCTTCAATCCAATCTTGATACCCGGAACAATTGATTGATATCTGGTAAACATAGAAAGAAAGGTAGAGACAATTTTTGCGTTTCGGGGTCGACTAGAAGTTTTGTCTTCCATGCTTCTTTTCGAATTGGTAAAAAATAAACGGTCAATTGATTTCGCTTCTTAGGACAGGAGAGTATGTTGCAGATAACAATAATAGTAAGGCTGAAGGCAGTAATAAACTAAGTCTTAAGTCGTATTATGGTACTGACTATAGGTTTTCGGTTTCAGATAGACAAGGGACTTATGGCTTATATATCCTACTACGGGTAGATCATCTGATTTTCCCCATTGTTAGTGAAAAGAATTTAGTTAGGCATGGAGCTGCTAAAATGAGGAATATATTGTCCAGAAAATGGGTTTATAATTGATAATGATACGTCGTTAGATACGCTGGTTGATTTTGTTAAACGACGGATTGTTGATAAAAGGGAATCGATGATCGATGTTTATTTGTTATTAGTTATATATTTATTTTAGTAAGTATAGTGACCGTGGGGGTAGAGCGGTGTTTTTAAGTGCATTTAATATTGATTTGATTTCGTGTTAATGGATGGCCTAACCTGCCACTTGAATACCGAATTACAATTACAAGTCCTTAAATTGTAGTAAGTCTCAGGTTGCAATTTTCCGTTTTTGGAATGTGGGAAGCATTTCCGTAATTTCCACAATATTTCAAAAGTTTTATCACCTCTACATTTTTCAGTATTGAAATCCATTGACCCATGACACTTTTATTAGGTCTAAATGGTCGCAATTGTAACCAATTGTAATTGTAACCCATTGTAACCACTTTCGCATGCAGCTGCAAAGCAGAGGGGATTTATTCTTTCAAATTACTATGTAACTGTCTAAGATAATAGAATAAATATGTATGAGAAGGATCGGCATTCCCGAGCATTTTTCAATACTTACCCTATGACGTCATTGCAGACTATCAAACTCAAGAGAAATTTTCGGTCCCCTAGCCACCCAATCTGGGGAGATAGGAATATCCCATGTTAACTCACCCTATGACGTCACTATATCCACCCACTTTCCGTTGTCAATGTCTATTGCCTCGATTTGGGTAACTGTGTTACTAATACCCACAATTGATGATTTCTGTATTCTTGCTCCAGCTATTATTTCAAACGTTGGCGCTATTTTCTAGCCAGTAAAAGCTTACTGCCGAGGGAAACTAGTGGGGAAGGGTGTTAATCGGACTCTAAAAGTAAAGCAGAGCCAGTGGAAAAATACCAATTTCTAAATGAGCAAAAATAAAATTTTGCAGGAGTAGGGAATCTATCTGACAATGACAACCTGCCTGGATGGCATGCCAACACTTTTGCACCATCTGACTAAATGAAAATCAATAGCAAAAAAGTCAAATATATTTTTAGATGGGTTTATATTTTATCATGGGTACTATTTCCAAGTGCATAGTGGTATTTACTTAGATAAGTTATTATCGTAATACACTTCTTTAGTAGTATTTACTATAATACTTTTGCATCAGTACACAGTAACAAGAGTTCTCAAGTGTTTTTTTCATCTGTTAAACCTAGTAACTTAGAACTGATGTAAAAGTGCTTGGATACAATATTTAAAATACTCGAAAAAACACTAAAATACTAGCGTATCTAAACTCATGTTATTCCAAAACCCTGGGTTATCGGTGGATTTCAACTCCTTATAGAGTATGGGCTACAGCCTGTCATAACAGTCAAAAATGGCACCAATGTTTGAAATAGTAGCCGGAGCAAGAATGCATTAATAAGGTTATGTAATCAACTTCATGGAGAATACCATGTTACGGCTTTGGCAAGGCAGATCAAAAAAGCGCTAGAGCTAAAACCTGGTGGGATTTCGATTGTCACTCAAGTATATACAGGGCTATCCAGAAATATGTTAGCTCGCTTCCAAGCCTATATCTTCTGAACGGAAAAGGAAATGAAATAAATTGACGACCATTTTTCCTCAAACGTAGGCATCCATAACAATAAAATTAGTAGGGCGGGCGGGAGATTTAATTCTATGGTTGATATAAACACCAGCAATCACAACGTAAAGTGTGGGAAAACATGTGTAAATGCGTGTTGGAAGAATGCAGGGAACAGCTGATCACAGAAAAATCATTCACTAATGGAAGAATGCACTTAAATTTTCAAAAGAATTTGGTTGTCGAACCATTTTAACATGGGAATCCCTACTCTGCCTCTGCCATTGGGTTTATTTTGATTGTTATGGGTGCCTAAGTTTGAGGAAATCTTTACGATGATGGTGGTCACCTCATTTTCATAACATTTCGTTTCTCCTTCAGGTGCTATAGGTCTGTAAGCGTCTTAACATATTTCTGGATAGCCCTGTACATTATCTATATTCTATTCTAAATTTTCGGTCGAATCCATTTAGATTCCTACCTTTGTGTAGCTGCGTGCACTGTGTATTAAAGAACTGTACCGTTAAATTATATTAACACCATTTTTACCTATGACTGTCTTTTAAATTGCACAGAACGAAGTTCCAATAAGACGATTTAGCCTATCCCTCATTAAGTTTGGACTAAGAAAAAATCAACTTTTTGGATCCCCTTATAAGCTGTTACCAAATGTGTATCAATCGAAAGCACTAGTAAAAGGCTTTAAAAATAACACTAATTTAATTTTTATACGGCGTGCCGTTCATGAGTAATGGATTTTTCGGATCCCATTGATTACTCATGAACGGGACACCGTAGAAAAAATAAACTAGTGTCATTTCAAAGCCTTTTACTAGTTCTTTCGGTTGTTGACACATGTCAGGTTATAAGGAGATCCAAAAAGTTAATTTTTTCTTAGTTGTTAGTCCAAACGTAAAGAGGGACAGTCTAAATCGTCTATTATATCCTTGTATTGACTTTTTGAATTATTATTTAAATTGAACATTTTTTATACAGAATTGTCCGAAACCTGCTGACTCGAATGTGACCGGTGAAGTAGCCTCATCAACTACCCCGACTGTTCCTGCCGACGATACCGAAGATCTTATTAGAACGTTTATTTTAAAAAGTATGTCTTCCACCGACGTAGAGCGTTTGAACTCAAATCCTGAGGTGTATAACGAAATAACTAAAAAGTTGCAAGAACACCTTAAGAAAATAGTGACTGATGATAAAGATGACAAACCATCCTCTAGTACTGGAGATTCAACGACGAGCACCGTTACTGAGTCTACTGAGCAGCCCATTGAGAAAGAAACTGTTGGAGAGAAACTTGAAAGTCCGCCAATTAAGAAACGAGGTCCAAAACGAAGATCAGACTTGGAAAAACTACATGATGCCCTGAAAGAAATGAGATTCGATTCAATGCTACCTCTTGGACCGAGGAGATGCACCGTACGTCAATATTAATCAATTCTTTTCAGATTTACAATTTATATATTATAGTAGAATTGTAAGAAAGGTCCGTGCCACATATAGATAGAAGGTCATGCACACTGACTAACTGTAGATTACGTGCTTAAGTAGATAGATATCCCATTAAAAAGTACAATGCCGGTCATCAAATAAAATTGTTGCTTATTGTTATCACCAATTGTTTGAGAAACAATTATAGACATTATAATGAATCACGTTGGTATTTTACAACCAAATACTAACACAAGCAATCTGTTCTTTTAGGTATAAATTAGCAGTTAACACACAGTAGCTTTACTCTTACTATCCAGCCCTCCCAGTCGGTCCCAGTCAGTCCTGCAATTGATCTCATTCATGTTACCAGTTACTACCTACTGTAGGTAGTAGATAGTAGAAAGACAATTAAGTAGTCTCATTGTATAGTATTTCTACGATAATAAAGAAAATACCTATTGGAATTTTTACATACTCATATATACAGCAGAGTTGGAGGTGGCGTATATTTGGCGGTGTAGTAACAAACTGAAACGTATACTGTTTTTAGATTAATTATTATTCCCTTTACTTGGGCCATTATTGTATCAAATACAGGCGGTTCTCTTATCAAATACAAAGTAAAAACCTCCCTCGCCTATATCAATATTATAAGTATTAAGTTTGATAAAATATTAACCATTAGGTAGCCAAACAGCAATTTGGGAAGCGATACCGTCCAATTCCAAAAATCACCCTCTCAGCAATCAGTGTCGAATTATTTCGTTTAAATAGTGAATCTACTGGAGTTGGGTTGGACGGTGCCGACGGTGCGGTGCGGTGGGAGGGAGTCCTTATAATGTATTTATTCAAGCAATTTGCATGATCTAGGATAATATATAACATAGCATAGGATTAGGAATAATTAGGATAGGACTCTGTCAGTCCTTGCCAGTCATCAGACCAGCATCGCAGCAGACCAAAATTGTTACGATTTTAGTTCTCCACTCCAGAGACTAGGTTGAGCCAGTCAATCAGCGTTGCGCGCGAAAGTATTCAAATTCCCCGCACTTATTCATCGTGTCTGGATCGGCTCCGCCATTTGATTACCTCAAGGCCAGCAGGACTTTAATTGTGGGCCCCTTTGAATCGCTTTTCTTGTCATTATTGTTCTGCTGTAGTGTAGTGTGCTGGAGAGTACATGTATTACTATTGCCTAGTATTATAGGAACCACTTATCATCTGTGTTTGTAAGTATGTATATTCCCAACCTGCTGTCAGCTGTGCACGGAGTAACAGTGGCATTCATAATTATATATCAAAACCATAACAGATTTTCCTTCAATATTATTTTCAGAATAAGGCTACTTTAGAAGAGAATGCCGCCGAATCTGCTCCAGCTGGCAATGAGTCTGTAAAATTGGAAGAGACGAAGCCGACAGAGACACCAAAATTAAAAAATTCAGTAGATGAAATAATCGAATCACAAGTGAACTTCCGACCTCCAGTGACCAAAAAGAAAGGGAAAACTGTTAAGAAGGTTATTACTCCTAAGAAATCAGCAAAGACAATGAAGGTACAAAAATCAAAGGCGATGGTTGTCAAGATGAAAAAAGTCGTAGCTAAGGAGGGTACAAGTCTGGAGGATCTTCCACAACCATGCAAACCGAAGCGGGGTAGGAAAAGAAAATTAGAGGCGCCCAATGTCACATCTGTTGTAGAAAAGGTAAATGTTGATGAGTCTGTTAAACCAGCAGAAAAGGAGGACAATGGCTCAGCTCCTCGGAGGTACAGTACTAGACTACAAGCAAAGAAGATTGTAGAGCCAGAACCCCCTACTGCAGAAGTTCAGCCTGAGCCGGAGCCAGAGCTTAAACCTCGGTCGCAAAGAACTGGTTGGGAGAAATGGGATAAATTAGCTGTAATGCAAAAGAAAAAGCAAGATGAGAAGAATAAGAAGTTTGTCGCCACGTTCAGTGCCTCTAAGATAAAGCTGAAATTGAAAAACCAGTTAAAACTGAAACAGAAAATTGAAAAGGGCGTAAACTACTCTCAGAAACAAAAGAAGAAGTCGAAAGTGGCAATTGGCCCTAATAATATTGTGGTGAATTCGGGACTGGGAAAAATTAAATTAGAAACTGATTATTATTCACCAGATTTAAAAGATACAGATTTTAACAACACTGATATCACTGATCATGCGGATATGAATCATCTAATTTGTGATGCAGTGTCAGCTGTTATTTCCGTTGTCAACACCAATAGCAATATAGACGACAAGGATTCAACCAAGGTGAAACAAAAGAAGAAGGATTCTATTCCGACTTCTTCTAACATAATTGAAGAGCAGACGCAGATTGGTGTTCGGAGTGCGGAGTTACACAGTGATGAGTATAATGGTCCTACCGACTTGCCTAGCTTAGATGAAGGTGACAGCATAAACATGGAGGATAGTTTGGATTTTGAAATTATTGGATCGAAAGTTATTGACGAGTCTTTAAGTATGGAATTAGCGAACAACCTTGAGTCATCTACGAGCACCAGTGGCATGGTTACAAGACGAGGAAGGAAACGAAAAATGAGATCCGATATGTTCAATTGTAAACTCTGCCCCTTCAGCGGAAAAAAGATTGTGTCTCATTACGTTAATATTCATGTCGATAGTACAATTCCTGAAGCGTGTATCGAGAAAAGTATTTTTGACAGTTTGGTCGAACAGAACACGTCGACATCCCCCCAACTGTTTGAAATAAGTTACAAAGAAGAAAAAGACGAGAAACCGTGGCCTTGTTTGTATTGCACTGAAAGATACATCGACGTTAGAGAATACTTCGAACACTTAACTACACACACTGGAGAATTTATGTACGGCTGTGGCATCTGTTCAGCTCGACATCCACATCTAAAAATGATGATAAATCATCTGAAATCTCATAAATTGAAGGAATCAACTGGAGAACTCAACAAGAACCTCATTACACTGTATGAGCCTACAGTTGAATTGCGTGGGACGGAATTGTATGCCTATATGTGCCACGACTGTAATTATTTTCAATTGTTATCAGATAGTATTTCCAAGCACTTAGAAACTGAAAACCATTCCGCTTCTGAAGCGATATGCATTAAGTTTCACGGCCCTGAAATTAATCCTTATACTGGAGCAAAGCAAGATCCTTTCGACCGGAGTGTATTTTTGGGCACTGATGATGCTACCGAGGCAGTAGAGTCCCGAAAAGGTGTACAGGATCTAGAATTATCACTATATGAAATAGTAGCTCTTCAGTCTCAGTTCCTGCGCTTGAAAGGCGCTGAATTGAATTTAGATTTAATTTCTGAACTTTCAACGCCGATTCATCACAAGAAGGAAAATTTTGAACAACAGGGTTCACTCAAACCTGAATCTCAATATCAAACATCAAAAGAATGCAAGGATGCGCTAGATTGGATAGTAGGCATCGTTGAATCCGAATTAGACCCAGAACTAAAATTTGAATGCGTATTGGACCCACAAGTAAAATTTAACTCACTATCCCCTACTGATGGCGACGACTCAAATCGTGACTTTGCAGAAGTAGTTGAAATAGATCTCACCACTGCTATTTTATCTGAAGACGATTCGGATACCGAAATTGTTGAAGATGAAGATAAGGATATTCAAGAGCTATGGGCTAAACTGCGTCGAAAGTCAAAACATGAAGAAGACATGCAGATTATATTACCTCAAGTGCAAAACGTCCGCATTGTGACTCAGGGTCAATATGACATAATTAAAATTGTCAGCAACAAGGAACGCATTGTTGATTGTTTTTGGCCTACATTTCAGACGTATAAACATGAAGTTGTCCACGTGAATAGAATTGGAGACGGTTATGATTATTCCATATTGCTACGTGGTTACATGCCACCAAGTGTTGTAAACATGGAATTTCGACCCAACGTTGCTCTTCCGGAGAGTGAAAAGTTGAGAATGGGTATTGTTGGTGGGTATCGTGCTGGTATTAAGGACATTGGCGTTTATCAGGAAATGCTCTCCCCAAAGAAACTTAAGGATCTATTTAAGTGCATGGGAAAATCTTGCTCTTTTACCACGGATAGCCCAAATGAGTTTTATTGCCATTTAAATGGTCATGAAATGAAGATTGAAGACGCAGAGTATTCTGAACAGGTTAGTAATAGGGATAAAATTGAAAGGCAACAACCGAAATAAGGTGTAATTTTTCGAAGTCTTTCTAATGGTATATAACAAGTGCCGTTAAAATTATATATTTCAGAACTGGATTGCTTGTTCGTATTGCTCACTCCAATACAAAAAGACTCAAGATCTTTGTAGCCATATTGTTAATCAACATAGCCAAAGTTTATTTCAGTGTGGGCACTGCTTCTACCGAGCTCTATACGATAAATATGTTCAGCATCACCAAGTAAGTTTCACTTTTAATCGTACTCCTGTAGATTAATTGGCAAATAATGATGAGTCTATGTGGTTCCAATGTTTTGTTTTATCATGTAAAGGCTACAACTAATTTTTGTGTTCTATTTGTTTTAGAACCAGAGCCATCCGGGTGAAAGTCCCAATGTGTTATTTTGTTTGAGAACGGCGACCACTAAATATATTGACAGTACTGATATCAGAGCTTCGCTCTATAGATGCTCCAGGGGTATGTGTATAGATAATCAAGACGCAAAAATAATTTTTGATTCTATAAAATTGTGAAATATAACGAACATTTTTATATGTTTTACTTAGAATATTGTCCTGAGAGAGCAAGCCGATTCCTTTTTCGAGATGAATTTCTGGAGCACGTTCAAAAATGTGTTCCTCCGGGTAGTCCATCTTGTTGTCACATATGTGCGGCCGAATACGCTGACTGCAGATATCTCGTTTGTGTAAGTATCATTTTTCTAATTATCTTAGCCACATACAAACAAATGAACACATGAACCAGTTTTGAAATTTGGGGCAAGTAATATTATTGTGAAATATGAATTTTATTTTATTTTAATAATTGCAATACAGCTTTATTTATTACTGCTGTAATTTCTTAAATAATTGTGGGGAACCATATGTACATTGTAAAAACGATAAATATTAAATTGCTGTAATAAATACTTTTAGCATTACAAGAAACACGGGGTGTTCCGATTTCAATGCTTCCACTGCATCTTTGGTACCGAAGAACTTATTGATATGGAAACTCATGTTTTGGAAATTCACCCAAACTTACCAGGACGAATATTTGATCGTACCAGTAAAGATGGTAAAACTAATGTCAAAGTAACACTGGAACAGCTTGCAGTCGCATTAAACACAACAGCGGAAAAAGACAAAGAGAGTGTAGCGAATGTTGATTGTTTACCTTCAAGTAATTATCTGTCGGTAGTACGGAAAGAAGATCCAATAGAGGACAGTGAAAAAGAAGGGCGAGTGACGAATCGTGAAGGTAAATAGAAAGTCTCGCTAATTACGATTGCCATTTGTAAAAGTATTTCAAATAATTTGTTACCACAATCATTTTGAAGACTAGGCATATGGGAATGTTACGTTTAAAATACTTTGTTGTAAAATATTTAAGATTTTTGCTCGTGTACAATTCTGATTCGTGAATTTTATGGTACTTTTAGGAAAGAGTTTATATCGATGCGCCAACGTCGGGTGTAAATTTGCAGCAGCTACTGGAACAATTTTCAGAGATCACATTGGCCAGGCCTGTGGTTATATGCCAGAGGATAAGATGATATCTTGTTTCCACTGCCCAAAAACTGTGAAAAATCCCTTTAGTTTAATGGAACATATTAAGATTCATGGGAAACAGCGTCAAATGTGCTCTCTCTGTCGATTTAAATGTTGTGTTAACAGCGAGCTTACTAAACATTTCAAGGTATGCATTGCATGAAAAATTATATTTACTATATTGTTTTCAGATATTAATTGCCAAATGTCTGTTTCAGAATGTTCACAAGGTAGCAAATTACAGAGTTGTAAAATCGCTGGAGGACGGGGATGATGGCGAAGCAACAATATATCCAAAGGACGTTGCTGCCAAACTCGTATTTCCTGAAACTTTGCAAGAAAACTTTATGTTGTTTTCAAATAAAGCTCGGTT
The DNA here is from genome assembly GCA_034694165.1 of Tomocerus mixtus. Classification (NCBI taxonomy): domain Eukaryota; kingdom Metazoa; phylum Arthropoda; class Collembola; order Entomobryomorpha; family Tomoceridae; genus Tomocerus; species Tomocerus mixtus. The sequence goes on along the minus strand of JAQFYC010001119.1, from coordinate 1,697 downwards.
TTTGCCATCAGATATTGGAAAAATTCCTACCACCAGTATTTTTGCGTAAGAAAATATTTTTTTATTTTTTGCGCCCCTCATTATTTTAACATGCAGCTAATTGAATAATTTGTTATTTTTAGTTCGCAAGTGAGTTGTGGTCTCTGTTCGTTTTCCACCAAAGTACGAACTAATATTATTCGGCATTTATATTTACACTTGCGGTCGGAAGTAGACGGCGGCAAAACAGTTGTACCAAAGACGGCTCCAGTCAATCCAGTCCCGTGCCTTGAACGAAACGAGCTAATGTTCGACAAAATGACGAACTGGGCTGGCAGTTCGCATCAAAATAAACAGTATGGGGCATCCCACAATCACATTATATTGTTGAAGTTAGGAAATTAGGAGTCACAAAATATTTGTTATTGCAGGATTGGTGGAGTGACGAAAGAAGACGCTGCACGACTGCCTCAATTTGTCAAAGAACAATTTCGATATGAGTGTTCAGTTCCAAATTGTCAACAGATTACTGTGGACGACAGTATGCTTCGAGCGCATATGAAGGCGTTGCACTCCGAAGTGGATACTTACCGTTGTCCGCATTGTCGCAAAAGCGATAAAACAAGTACACATTTTTTATTCCTTGGCATGTTTGATGGAGGGATGTTAAGTTATGCTCGCAACGGTTAGTTATTATTTTAATTATTTTGTTGATGCAGGTTCTGATAGTAGAAATTCCGTTCCAATTGATAAAATTGGAAATCATTTAAAATTCCATGGCCCGAAACTGTTTCGTTGTGGTCACTGTGATTACATTCATACCCATTCTCGTGTGATGGAAAAACACGTTAGCGAGAAGCACGTTGAAAAGAAACCTATTCACTATTTGATTCGAGATTTCGATGATGATGGAAATACTGCAAACCGAAGGACTTCGGTGGAGGAAAATAAACAAATAGATATTTGGAGGTGTGCGTTATGTGCCTACAAAACGCAATTCGTTACGTGGGAGGATACTAAAAGCCATTCCATGAAGCATCACAACGTAACTGGCCAATTTGCCTGCAGCTCATGTCCATATTCTACAGACTATGTCTTTGAAATTATATCGCACGTTAGTGGAAGTCAGTGCGAAAATCCATCTGTGGCAGCTGAAAAGGGTCAAATCTTGATTACATTTTGCAGGTGCGTAAAATTGTTCTCTCGTTTCCCTTATATTTCATTATTTGCACTTTTTAACTTTGGTTGTAATTTTGCTTGTATATTGCTAAAATATGTTGCTTTACATATAGTTTCTTCTTTTCAGACACATCAAAAGAGGGAATTTTGTGATTTAATTTGTGCACTCTTGTTGCTTTGCAATTCACTGTAAATAACAATATTCTAACACAGATCATCATTAGAAGGAGGCTAGGAAGCCAAACAGTCAACAACTAGATTTTAAGTTTTAATTAGTTTATAGACATTGTGATAGTTCTTAGACATCAATACCGGTTATACCTTATTTAGTCAATAGGTTATTATGTATTGTATGCCAGAATGCCAAAATATAGTTAAAGATGAATAATTTTATATTTATTTGCATGCAAGTATTAGTAAACTAAGTACAAAATAAGACAATATTTAGATAATATAAGGTTCAACAATATTCTAACACAGATCATCATTAGAAGGAGGCTAGGAAGCCAAACAGTCAACAACTAGATTTTAAGTTTTAA
>JAQFYC010001118.1:0-39414 GCA_034694165.1 Tomocerus mixtus | reverse complement strand
AAGTTCATTCGAGGCAAAGTAAGTCGAAAATTCGAGGTACAATCAGTTTATTTATAGGTGCCATTAAATACAAGCCTAAATTATTTGCCTATTGAAATATCTTCACTAATGAACACCTACCAACACATGAAGATATTAAATCAAAGTAATGTTGTTCCAGAAACAAAAAATATGTCCAACTAACCCTCACTGCGTTCGAGATTAATTTCATAAAGCTGGTTTTCAGCTTTCACACGAGTTGAGAATCTGTAATATTCCAAGATATCTTCAGCCATTGACTTAACTCCGGCAAATGTCTCCTGTCCTGTTGGTGTGATCTGTGATGCAGGTAAGACAAATCCATAGCGTCCGCTATCTCTCAGCTCGTAGCAATAACTGAATTTAATTCCAGCAACACCTAAACAAGGATGTTTAGTTATAACATGTAAACCCCTACCGTTTGTATTATACTAATTGAATCATCAATGTGATTCATTACCCTTAGCCCAATCATGACTTCCGCCTGCTGCAGGGTAAAGTAATTCCGGAGTGTGTCCACCCTTGTACTTTGTCCCGTGGACAGCACGAAGTGCTTCAATAGCCCTGTTACCAACTTCCATCTAAAGACACATCAGATGATTTTACATAAGTAAATGGACACAATTCAGTCATAGAAAAAGTTATCTTGTCTCTTGTGATTTAGCTTTCAGAATTATTATTGCAAAAAAATAATTCAAACCATCTCATCGTGATCGTCTGCTTTAACATCATCGTAACCCCAAGGAAGGAGCAGCAACTAAAAAAATGAAAACGATTTTTAAAATGATTTATCCTTATGCCTATAACGTGTGTAACGCTATTTTAATGAATATAATGTTTTACATCTACATTTAGATTTAGGTGTGTCAAAATACTTATTGCATTTTTACCTGACTGTAACTGTGGAAAGTTAAAAACAGTTTGATGTTGTCTCGTTTACTCATGATGAAATCCTGGATGTATTTTACTTCTGGTTCGGATGCTGGTGAGGGCCCGTGATAAATTTGCGAACATGCATTCTTTGATGTTCCCTTTCCTGCATAGGCAAATTTATTTTAATAAGCTCTTACATAATTGCAAAAGATCATTCGGAAAAGGTCAACTCACCTCCCCATTGATAATTCCAGTTTCTGTTGGGGTCTGTGCCTTTACAACATCCGAAGAGTCCCCCCAAAATTGGTGTACCTCCAGAGCGAGTCTAATGAGAACAGAAACTGAAAATTTAGTTTTAATTCTTAAGCATCTTAATGTGTATATTAGTATATCGTAAAAATTCTTGAGTAAACAGATTACGTTTTATACACTATACCTTTCTCCAAAGTCTGTCATACATGTGAGTGTATTCGTAACCTATAAATAATGAATTGATTATGAAACTTGCAGATGTAAAAAAAATCTCACATGCATTATCAACCTCACAACAATAAAAGACTGCTACAAAACTTTGAGACAAGTTTCCTGTATGTATGTAAATGTGCATAATATGTAGTACTTACCAACAGCCACTTAGTTATACACAATGCATTTTTGTTAAGCTTACAATAAAACAGAATGCAGATGACGATTTTGAATTAGAAAATATTGGAAAACATGTTTTGTTTGCTAACCATCGGGGTTCATTACAGGATCAATGTACCAATCGAAAGAATCCACTAGACGGGTGTTGCGTGTCCGAGTAGCTTGAGTGATAAGCTCGTTAGCTATGTATGTGACTGTGGCTGGAGAAATCCATTCTCTATAGTTTCGTAAAAAGTAGTAAGAAATTAAGCAATTATTTTGCAAATGAAAAGTAGGAAATATTCAACTTCAAAAGTTCAGTGAAAAACGGGTTTTAATATCTTGATTTGGATGGATTATCATATTCATTGTACGAGTATTCGGTTTAGATCTCTACCTTGCGTGAATTCCTAAAAACATAGTTGCATAGATTAGATACTTAAAATCTCAATAGTCAAAATGTTAGCATGAAAAATACGCACCACCGTCCAACCAGATTGCTGGTTTGGTTGAATTTGGTCCACCGGAAGATATCTTCATGATTTTTAGAGGTCGTCCTTCAGTACTTTGCCCAACAGTCTCGACAGAAACTAGACTTGGGTATTGTTCAGCCATTGAATCCATCCATCCATGAATCTACATAAATACAGATAGTTCACATACGATACGTTATATTAGGAAATTAGTAATAATTAAGCAATCTCAATTTGCTACACTTACAGTCTCTAAACGATGGAAAGAAACCCAATTCATATCCGGCAGGAGATCTGATGATCGTCTTGTTACATAATTCAATTTTTCGAACTCCAGGGCACTAAAATTTTAAAACATTAGATTTATAACTTCTTATTATGCAAAAGCCTTCTTTTATTTGACTTACTATTGCAGATTATCGTAGATAACATCGTATTTGAGACCAATAAGACCGAAGAAAGATTTGATCGATTTAAGTTGTTGGGGTGGCACTAAAATATCTGTCGGAGAGACCATACTTGGACGAGTCCAGAAGTCCACTTCCTCCTGGAAATACATATTTTTGAGAGCTTCATAGGAACGGTCATCCTCGGCATTTACACGTAAAACCTGGTATCTGCGGAAAAGAAAAATGATAAACATAGTACTTCCCCTACACCCTGAACAATTCTTTGGCGAATATTATACGCTTTACTAACCCGTCATAATTTCTAACCCCATCACTGCTGTATGTGGATAGAAGGCACGCAAAAGTGGGATACAAAAACGGAGACAAAGTGTTCGCAACGCCTGTGGAGCTCTCCATGATGCCCCGTGTTGCAAATGGTACGAATGAAAGTCAATTAAATCGCTTTCCCTGTTAATTTCCTGTTTTTATAGTTTGTATCTCACACGCTTGTAATAAAACAATTGAAACGAACCTTGAACTTGTCTTAGTAATAATCGAGATAATTTATTAAATTTATTCCACTCATAGAGCACTACAATACATTAGCTAATACGAATAACAAAAATCTGGAAACATTAACATTGGTGCTACTAAAATACTATAATAGTGCATATTATGTACTCTGGAATGGATGCTATTGATAATAACATTGGGCATAACACTTTAATTATAAAAAGTAGAGCACATGTGTATAAAGTATATTTCTATTGCCTTTAATGGCATAATATGATAACTAAATATTATGTAGTTAGTATTTAATACTGCAGATATTGTCAGTAAACAAATACACCTTATAAGTTTATAGTATCATGGAAAAGAGTTAGGTAGTTACATATTTTTATAAAATATTTGTATTCATTTAGTAATTAATCTACCTTGCAAGATACGATATATAAAATGCCTTTAATAGGGTTACTGATCCCCAAAAATTAGATTACAATATACTATTTAGCCTTTATGAAAAACAATTTATACCCGTTTAGAATTAGAACAATGAGAATATTAACATAAAATACTAGAAGATTATTTTTACTGGACATGCAACACCTGAAGATTGTAGCAATGGTGAAATGTGGTTAATAACAATAGGTGATGATTGCATAATGGTTATGGTATTATCACTTAAAGTGGCTCACTTTAATACAAGAATTAAATACCTATTTAGTTAGGTACCATTTTGTGATTTACGACTAAGTATGTTAGAAGGCAGCCTTATTTTCTTTTATCATCATCATTATCATCTTCGTCTGATTCGGATTCATTGCTATTATTATTGTCATTCTCTTGAGAATCTGCTTGTTCTTCATTTGAATCCTCGGTTTCTGATGACGCAAATGCATTAGTATTAACTATATCTCTATTTGGATTCTTATGGTTTTCTATTATTTTTCTGGCCACAATTTGCACTGCAGCGTATGTTTCCTCACAAGTTGGAAGAATCTCATCTTCCGGGAGTAAAAATTTCTTGTTACCATCATCCCTTAATTCCACAGTGTAAGAGTACTTGACATTAGCGAATTCCCGAGCCCAATCTTGGGAACTGCCACTGTAGAGATCTTGATGAGAAAAAGATGAATGTAGTCTTATGCATAATATTTATTTATATTCATGAAAATAAGTAAAAGACGGGTTGAATCAGGTCATTGTTATTGGTACTGGTTCTAAAGCCGGTACAAGGAACATAATGTGTATTTTATTTCATCCTAGCTTAAGTAAATAAATGACTTTAAATACAATTGTTTTTAGAAAGACAGGAGCAACAAGGAAAAGTAACAAGAAAAGAAAACCAAGTACACCATCCAAAAATAAATTCTCCACAATATCCAATCCCAAAAAACCGAAGAAAATTTATGAAATGCTCGGAACTCAAAAACGAATCCCAATTCCCGTTCATTTTCGAAACAGATCGTTGAAAAGAGGTTGTTTGGATTCACGGATGAGCTCTCTTGCAACTACTCTCACAGCTTCCCAAGTCTCTTCTGCTGTAGGAAGGATTTCAATTGGTGGCAACAGGAAACCGACATCTCCCTTGTCTCGCAGTTCTATCGTGAAGGGGTACTTGATTTGGGCAACTCCCTTTGCCCAATCCCTCGAACTTCCCGAGTTCGAATCTAACATATCATTTCATATGTTACTAATGCAATGCAGAAACTCAAGCTCATGTCATGGTGTCATTTCATTCTAAAATACACTAATGTAGCAATATTACATATTGAGTGGTTATACTACTTTAAGGTCTACTAAAGTTTGTAATAAATATCTCCAACGCCTACTTTGACCTGATTCATAACCCGTCCAATAAGGTATGTAAAGGAAAATATATTCTTTGAATTATTCTGAACCTTACAAAGAATGTGACTTGGTGCCCCAACTTCATATTCCGTTCCATGGATATCTTCCAAGGCTTTTGTCGCCTTTAAACCCAATTCTTGCTAAAAATATACATATATGTTTTTAAAAATAAGAATTAGAAATGAATATCCTCTATTTATCAAATTTATACTAATGAGGTAATGAATACCGTGTTAATTAAATTAGTACATGCAGTTCACTTAAATAAAAAACTCAACAAAATGGTTTACCAATTCATCATAGTCTTCTGGTAACTCCTCAGTGTAACCTGAAATATATAGAAAGCTATGTAGTTAAGAATATATGAAATGTATGTACTATATGTAATGCTAATAATAAGTATTTCTATTTCAAAGTTGAAACGAGTATAAAAAGTACCATAGAAAACCATAAAACGAGAGGGATCACCACTTTATTGGTAGCTAATACTAATGAAAAATAATTAATTCTGTTATCTGTTTCTTACCATAAGGAGTGAGCCAAAGCTGGAAAGAAATAAAGATGCATTAAATGCATTATAAGCAATTTCTTAAATGCAAGTATATATCAGTAAATATATTGTTACATATAGGCATATGCGTGGCTTACCTGAGAATAGCTGTGAAATGTAAGATATGCTCTGATTTTATCTCGGTTGGCAAACAGATATGCAGCTGTTGCATTGGATTCGGGTTCAGAGAATGCATATGGTCCAGGATATGTATTAGCACATGGATCGTCCTTAACACCTGCCTCTCCCCAGTGGAAATCAAAATCTGACCAAAATTGCATTCATTAAGTATGACTCAACTTTTGGGAAAATGTATTTTAAGTCATTTATATTGTATATGGTACTTCTATTCAAATCTGCTCCGATGCAATCTCCATTTAACCTGGACCTAGATTTTCTCCATAAACGATCTTCTGTAAATGTGAATTCATATCTACAATCATAGGACAAAAATCCTTAACAGTTTGAACGTAAACTAAGGCTATGTTTCATTTCCAAATAATCCAGTCATCCGAAATAATGAAAATGAACTGACAATGTTTGAAAATTACCCGTCTGGATTGACTACCGGCAAAAAGTACCAATCGATGTCATTTACCAATTGTCTATCTTCAGGCTCGGTTGCTGACATAAGCTTTCCCATTATGTACGTAACAACAGCAGGGCTGATCCACTCTGTGTCGCAATATAAAAGATATTATAATTTTTTTTTCATAGTTATTGTGCTATCGTCAATAGATTTAGATTGTTCCAGTCTTCTAGTCAACATTTTAGTTACAATAAATTATACCTCTTGCATGAATTCCGCCATCGATGAAAATGACTGGGTTTCTATTTGCAGGATTAGATATAAGCTTAAGAAGTTTTAAATCTCTTCCTTCTGTGGATTTTCCAATAGAGGAGACTTGGGCAATTGCAGGATTATGAGCAGAAAGGGCATCCATCCAAGAATGTATCTATATAGGGGGAAAGACATTTAGAAACTAATTCAATTTTTATTTCTAGTATGTACTAATCTACTGTGTACACACAAATGTAGACACATTATCTCTATTACAACTCACTGTGCTCAATTTTTGGTATTCTTTCCAGTTCATTCCAGATTGTCGGTTAGTTCTACTGTTTTTCTCCCTTTCTACAGCCCTAAAATTGACCAATAAATATAGAGTATGCAGACAACCTAAAATGAAGCTACGTAACATTGTATTAATACTAATTAGGTGTACCCTTGGACATCTTTGATGGCAACATCATACTCCAATCCATGAGCATGTAAATATTCTTCGATATTTTTAACTTCGGAAGGAGATACCATAATATCCGTTGGACGATTATGACTCGGATCACTCCAGAAATCCAAACTACTTGATCTTTTCTGTAATTCTACTAGCGCTTGATACTGGGTGTCATTTGAAGCTTTCCTCACTGTATAGACTTGATAGCTGTATTTAAAAGTTAAATTACACACACCATCCTTTACACTTTTTGCAGGATACATAAAACTAAACTAATTTACTATTATCTACATGCATTAGGATGGTTTTAGCTCTTAGTTCTTACCCACTATATCGTTTTTCAGATGTGCTAAAGGTTATAAAAGCTATAACACAATGTATAAAAATGAGATATCTCATTTTATAAAATTTAAGTGGAGAATCTCTTCAGGAAACTACTGCACTGATATGGAGAACACAACACGGTGTGGTAAAGACGACTAAACGACGATAACTGGGAAAATATTTGGCATTCATCAAGTTCATGTTGGGTAGGCTTGTTAAAATAATTTTTAGGAAAGAGTTGAGGGAAGGAGATACACGAACTTGTGCTTTGAGAACCGTACTTACATTCCAGATTGCACTGCATTACTTAATCAACTGTAACAACAGAAGAAAATTATCATAATAGAAACTGGTCATCGACATCCAAACTGAAACAGGTCTAAGTATCTTATTACGTGTGGGCATAAATACATTTTATCTGACAACTTACATTGCACATGATTACATAATAAATGTTACATAATATCACATATAGTACATTGGTAGTGGTACATACAGAGTACAGCTGAGTTTTGCATTAATCAAATGTAGTACTTATTAAGTGAAGCTATAGATCACAGTTATAATGCACGTAAGTTTATGATCGTATTCAGTAAACTAATTTTTCCTTGTGACTGGGCAATTGATATTCTACAGAAATATGGAACAATACAGTATTAATATTTAATGCATGCCATATCACATATTAAATTGACACAGAATACGTTGTTCCGCAAAAGACAAGCTAAAACGATGTCGATCAATCTTTTCCCGTTATCCACTATCTAAGAGCTTGTTCGGTATTAACTCATGATATGGTTAGAGATGTGATTGCGATATTACTATTTCCTATTTTGTTAAGTAACATCCAGGAGTTGTACATTTTATATGTTGTAGTTGTAATCTACATGTGTATAAATTACTAAATATTGAATCTACTATTTACAATAATACTATTTAATAATTTGGTTATATAGCAATGCTACTTTACATTGTAGGAATAACGTAAAGTAGCTGGTAATATGGAAGCTCTGCGAGAAAGACTGGCACTTAATAATAGTTAGGTGGTTACGGTATTAAATATAATTTTTTGAACAAAACTCTTGCATATTATTACATACAGATATACTCGTACATAAAATAGAACTATTACATGTTACATAGAATACATAGAATATTAAATCTATTACAAGTCAGGCCTGAGCTATGGCGAGAATTCGAGAATCTTTATTGGGAAACATTCACTGATCATTCATTGAATTCTTTTACTGCATACTGGGTTCATGCTTTCCTTACTTAATCCATACCTTGTATTATATTATGGAATGCACAACTGCAAGCATTATAAGTCCAGGCCTCGCTTGCGGTGAGGTTTAACTTCCAATTAAATCTGGAAAGTAGTGAATAGTAGAATGGACAATAGAAAATAGTATAGAAGTCTTTATTTTAACATATATTTACATACAAGTACAATGACTGCTAATTAAGGGCTAAAACATAGATAGTATACGATGTAATTCATTTATCTTTATTTATTTGTCGAGTAATACTAAGCTAAGCACAATTGGTGCATCTATATAGTAGTGTATGTAAACGTAGCTGCAACGGTACTTCATAGCTAGATTTTGCATAGCAGACACTGCACTGGCTACATATATATAAGTATAAGCATATAAGAGGTGTGCGAACAAAGTTCTGAATACCAAACCTTTATTACTACAGTACAGTCGTAATTGGTATTAGTACTAAATATGTATTACCATAATAATATTATACTATGCTGCTTTGTGCAGTGCATCCTATCTAGGAATTGTTAATGGGTATAACCGTTATGTTCTTTGCAGCTATATGGTATAGACAGGGTCAGAAAACTGAAATGTCGCCTACGCTATAATAGAGATTGTGGAAGAAGATGCATAATAAGAAGCCACCTACTCGTCTACTTCAGACGCTTAAAAATCAGATGCCTACATAGGTGCTTAAAATATTTAAGTAAAGCCCATGCATATTGTTTAGAATGGGAACACTTCGTATAGACAGAATAGGTAATACATTGATCTTGTTACGGTACTTACCATGTAAATGCTGATGGATAAATGAATGACCTACTAATACAAATAGGTCAGAAATATAACCCAACATGTTTATTTTTAGTGGGTACTTATGTATTGTTCCTGTAGAATCTATAAAATGGATTTACTTGGTTGACGAAGTGAGACTAGGTGTTTCACTTTCCAAACAGTAGCAAGTTTTACTTTTCTTCAACAATGAAGTCCAACATATTGACTTTGTTGGCCCTTTTGGTGACCATCATTACAGTACATGCAGTTCCAGGTCTTAGGAGTTTCACTGGGTAAAATCCAATTTTAAAAAGTTTACATACGTAATAAATATCTTACTTTAACTGGGTTTCTTATGTAAATGCAATTTATTGCACACTACATATAAATAAGCACGCTTTATTTTAAAACCATTCATTCCAGATACAAAGTGTACCGTCTCACAGCCAAATCTCAAAAGCAATTGAATGCACTGAAGAGACTCAACCGTGAAACAGATCTGGATTTTTGGACGGAACCGAGGAAACATGGATTTACCGATGTGATGGCTAATGCTGACCAAGTCGACATTCTCTTTAAAACTGTCAACGAAACAAACATTTTAACATCGGTTCTCATAGATGATGTCCAGAGGTAAAAATTCGAGGTTTTACATTTCATATGGAATTTTAAATGCGTGATCATATCACAGAAAAGACATTTAATATTCATGTGCTGTGGATGCAATAAAGCCTCATCGCAGACCAAAAGGATTCTATTTCTAGAGCTGATGTAACTGAAATGGACTGGACAAGCTATCACAGTTATGCACCAGTAAATTGAAATATTACTATTTTTCCATGAAACATTTTTTATATATTTGTCAGTTGTCGAAAAGTATTTCAACAAATAAAACCCAACAATTACGAGAGTTCTCTCAAAAATAATAATTGTGATAGATGCAAACGTGGTTGGGAGATTTAGCAGCGTCTCATTCGGAAGTAGCTTCAGTGCATACAATTGGTCAAAGTACCGAAGGTCGGGACTTAAAAGTAATGAAAATTTCAACTGGAGGAACGGGGAAAAAGGCCATATTCATCGATGCCGGTAAAACAATACTTGCACAAATGGCGATAACATAAGCCAGCCTCGCACTCTTGCGGGCTAAAAGTGGGTCCACGTGCGCTGACTTATTTCCATTTCTAATTCACATGATAACAAACTAAAACTAAGTTTTTTATTTACATTCCATTCCATAGGTCATCATGCACGAGAATGGATTTCATGTGCCGTAGCTACATACATAATTAATGAATTAACCAGAAATTCTAGTCAATACCACAGCATTTTAAATGTCTATGATATCCACATCTTAAAAGTGGTCAATCCAGATGGATATGAATATACATTCACTAACGATCGGTTGTGGAGAAGGACACGATCCGATAACGGAAGTCCAAGATGTCGTGGAGTCGATCCTAATAGAAGTAATGATCTGAATTTATTGTAATGTGCAATGCATTTATAACTATGTACTTATATGAGCTAATACTTTTTAGATAATTTCACGTAAAATCTTATACCCTATTATTTTCTAGACTATGATTTCCATTATGGCGGAGAAGGTACATCTATTGATAAATGTAAGTTTAAATATCACCTTAACCACATTTCAGTTACAATAAATTCACTAATAATTACAATAATTGTACTAAGCAAACCTACCGTGAAACAATAGTGATGAGATTTCATGTTTCATAAAAAAATTAGGTTCCGAAATTTATAGAGGACCGAAAGCATTTAGCGAACCCGAGACCAGGGCCGTCAGAGACTACATGTTAAAGCTTAAAGCTGAAAATGATTGTATCGCGTATTTCACAATGCACAGGTACCCGTTTTTCAACGAAATGTTATTATTTTACTTAACAATCTTGTCACTAATTATAAATGAATTTGCATTTTGCAGTTATGGAACTTACTGGCTAACTCCATGGGGGTAAGTGTGTCATAAATATTTTCACATGGAATTTCAACTAATTGAGTATGTCTTAAATTGTTTTTTATTTTGTGTGTATCAGATACACCAGTGCAGTACCCTCGGATTACGACGAATTGGTAACCTATTGGAAATTAAATACATACATATTATTATATTATACAAAAGGTTGGTGTTATCATTTTTACCATCAATAAATTGAAATTTTAGGTACGCGTTGCTAATATTGCGACAACTGAGTTAAGTAAATGGTATGGGACTCAATACGACGTAGGATCATCTACAAACCTATTATATGCGGCTGCTGGAGGTATGATCCATAACAATAATAGAATTTCTACTAAATACGGACTTTTAATACTTAATTTAATTATGAACTTGTGCGTGAAAGGTTCGGATGATTATGCCAAAGGAGCTGTAGGGATACCATATTCGTACACAATAGAATTGAGAGACAACGGGAAAAACGGTTTTGTCCTACCTGCCAGTCAAATTCTACCGACATGCATTGAAACATGGAATGGTTTACAAGCTGCAATTAAAGCATTGAAGTACTGAAGAACAAAAACTAACTACATCATGTGTGTGAGAAAATGTTATAGTAGTTTTCACGCCTGACAATGAGTTAATTTCCTTGTTCTCCCAGAATTTAATTTATACTTTTCGTATTAATTTTTTTAACCCATATTTCTATTATTTCTAACATTTCTTACTTAAATATAAATAAATGCATAATTTATTAATAAAAACTAAAATACTTTCATCTGACATACTTTTATTAAATATAATTGTCACTACATACACTCTATTCTTATCGTTAGGATACATTAAAGAAAAATGACTCACCTTGGATGAGACTAATTGACTAAGAATTTAAGTGTTTCAAAAATTATATGTATAAAGAGGCAGGGGGCAGTCAATACGTAAGATATACGAAAAAAGTAAAAGGCAAAAATTCAAAAAATTAGATCATAGTCATAGTATTAATATTCCAAATAAAATGCATTCAACGTTCTCCGAGACTTGAAAACTTCAATTTCATTTTATCATATTTTTCCCTTTCCGACTTCGAAACAGATGGTCGAGTCTTAGAAAGCGCAAATTCAAAATGTCGTTTTGAAACTTTTAAATCCACTTTATCTTTTTCGTCTGCAGTATTATGCAGAACAAGTTCCCTGAACGCAGTGATTGAAGCTTCTCTAACTAATGCAGCCAAATCTGCTCCTGTGTAGTTATCGCACAGGACATTGTTAGCAATTTCTTCTAAATTAACGTCATCGTTCAAAGAGGGTTTCGATCCATTCTACAAAAATTTATAAAACAAAAGATGTTATGATATGTACCATCATGTGTGTCGCTTTCTAATACAATGATGTGTATTCAGGCAGTATGTAGTATGTTATAGTTATAAAATAAAATAAACCTTACCTTTGTGATTGCTTTCAAAATTTCCAACCTATCCTTGGCGTTGGGGAAATCTACAAAAAATATTTTATCTAATCTTCCTGGTCTTAATATGGCAGGATCAATTATATCTGGGCGATTGGTAGCCGCCATAACAAAAACGCCCAATCTACTTTCCATGCCATCCATTTCAGTCAACAGCTGGTTCACAATGCGGCTTCCAGAACCACTCTGCAAAATTATTAAGTAATTTGTTCAAATCAAAATTACACATTATCCAAATGCAAACAAAGACCTTTCATTTAGCTTAAAAGTTTAAACACGCACCTCAGCCACTTCGCTTCTGCGAGGACACAATGCATCCAATTCATCAAAAAATATGACGCACGGGGCAGAATTTCTTGCCCTAATGAAACACTGACGAACAGCTCGCTCACTCTCACCAACATACTAAATATACAATTTCAATTTAAAAGTATTCCTTCCATGGTTGTAGATTGTAGACATAAATAATTTAGCTAATAAGTATTCTAGATAGCCACGATCCAAAACACCCACCATGTTAAGTAATTCAGGTCCTTTCACTGATATAAAATTGATCCCAGCTTCATTGGCAACTGCTTTTGCCAAAAGAGTTTTGCCTATACAAAATAATTTAGCAGCATTAAAATCTAGCTCACTTCATTGCATATGGAGCAATAAAATAATAAATCTATATGCTATTATACTTACCAACACCTGGGGGTCCACAGAGCAAGGATCCAGCTGGCGTATTCAGTCCAAGAGATAGAAAAGCTGCAGCATGTTTAACAGGTCCCTAATGAAAACAATATTTTTATATACACTTAGATTAAATACACTATTGCAAAAAAGAATGTACACACTAGAGTTGGAAACAAATCAAATTACTTGTCGAACAAGCAAAGCATTTGCATTTGTAAATCAAATCAAACAAATACTTTGTGAATTGGTACCAAATCAAACAAAAATGTAGTAGGTTGGATTACGCTAGTACATATAGTATATACACCAAATCAAATACAAACTAAATTATTGCCAAATTATTGGTAGTTGAAATAAATAACAAATCAAACAAAACAATACATTGGTCAAACAAAACAAAACAAAATTTTGAAATCTTTGTTTCCAACGCTAGTACACATTAAGCCACTCACCAATATGGCTACTTGTAGTTCATCTCGAATATCTTGCAGAGCGCCAATATCGTCCCAGGTAATATCCGGAACAGTCGCGAACCCTTCTCGTTTGGCAGATGGTTGAACATTTTTCAGTGCTCCCACAAAGTCATCCATAGTAATAAACAGTTCATCTAATTGAGATTGGTCTAAAGGGGCTACTTCTTTGATCCATCGTAGGGGAGAATATTTGTTGAGATTGTCTTGGGTGTTTTCAGTCTTTTCAATAAGAGATGTTAGCTTTCCTTTTCCTGAAAGCTTAGGAGCTAAACTAGGTTGAACGGCTTCTGGAACACTCTTCTCAGGATTAGGAACTTTATTTTGTAACGCCTTAGATATGCCTTCCGGTTCACCAGTAGCAGTAACCTTACTGACCGAGCTAGTCTCAACCATTTCTACATCATTATCTTCATTCAGGTCTGTTTGGCTTGTAACCTCACTAGACTTGCTATCGCCTACTTCAGCTGCTTTGGGAGACGAATCTATTTCAATTTCAACCACCTCGGTGTCTTTCGATTTATTGTTGGTAACTTCTGTCTCAATTATGACGCTGGAGTCATTATCCACCTTTTCAGTATTTTTGCACTCCTCCTTTTTAACTGTAATATCATTCGTCTCCTTTTCCTTTGGTGCAGCATTTGTTGCAATTTCTGCTCCGGTCTCAGTCATTTCAGCATCGTTGCTCTTGGAGGCCACAGATTTGGAAACTACAATGTCATTCGACTCGTTTTCTACGTCAACGACGATTTGTTTATCTGAATCAGGCTCATTCATATCTGTATTGTTGGTTTCCGAAACGTCTTTGTCTTTATTATTCGTCGCACCATTAGACTCAGTTATTTCAACTTCCATATGCGTTACACTTGCTTCAGCTACTTGGATAAGACTATTGCTTCGGCTATCATCCACAGCTCCCACTGTGCCAGTGTCAATGGATGTTGATGTAGAAGGCTTCTCGGCCTCCGCACCAGGCTCGTTTTTATTCTCACCAATTGACTTGGTACCTATAACTTGGCAGTCTTCAAAAGCTTCACCAGTGATTTCTTCAACTTTGTTTGGCTTAGTGAGAATTTTGTTCACAGCTTGAACAGCAGCCTCTCTAGTTAAAGATTGCAAATCAGCTCCTACATAGCCAGGCGTTAATTTTGATAGAAGGGCAAAATCAAAGTTTGGTGTTAGTCGTAGCCCACGGCAAATGACACGAATTATTTTTTCTCTGGCTCGTACATCTGGAATCCCTAAACATATTTCTCGGTCAAATCTTCCTGCACGGCGAAGTCCTGTATCAATAGCTTCAATGCGATTTGTAGCTCCAATTAAAAGAACTTGATCTCCCTTTTCTTTTGTAGCCAAATCTGTAAATAGTTTAATCGAGTTTAACTCAATATTTACAAAGTAGTAATAACAAAAAACTTAATTGTATTGCATATACATTGCTAATTACATAATACTCGCAAAATGTAAACGAATTTACCATCAATGCAAGCCAATAATTGGGCTACGATACGACGTTCCATCTCTCTTTGGGCTGTCTCCCTTTTTGGTGTAACTGCATCAATTTCGTCAATAAACACAATACAGGGAGCCAAACTAAGAGCCTGATTAAATAAATCTCGAATGTTGCTTTCAGATTCTCCAGAAACTCCGGACACTAATTCAGTGGCTGCCATTTTAAGCATTGGCATCTCCAATTCCTGCCAATTGTCAATATTTCATATTCAAACAGTGGTTTACTAAGTAGTAAGCAAGCATTACTTACTTTCATGTAATACATAATTTATTAAATCGTGAATTGATCAACTCTTACCCCAGCAATGGCGTTAGCCAACAACGTCTTACCACAACCTGGAGGTCCGTGTCTAAAAATAAAATAGGATTAAGAGTTCTTCCAGAGGCTGCGTAAGTCTTATTATATATTGTATGAAAACGTGGTTATAGTTATAAACACTTACAGCAAGAATCCTCTGGGTGCGGTAACTCCCAAACATCTGTAAACCTCTGGATGCTTTAAATGCATCAGAAGTTTGCATATTTCCTAAAATAAGGTTTTCAAAATTTTTTAAATTAAATGTTTATTATTACGGTTGCGTAATTATTTGCGTCTATGTAGTAAGAATCCGTATAATTCTAGTTCAAAATACTAGTCACCTCCAAAATGTGTTCACTCCCAGCAAAGTCTTCCAATTTGTATGCAGATTTAGTCGTGACGGTCATTTCTCTTTTCAATTTCTTCGGCTGAGGTTGAATTTCAGTTGTGCTAGCTGTACTAAGCGTACTATTTTTTCCAGGCTTCCTTTTTGTTCCCCTTTGGGCTTCAAAATCAGTATTCTTAGGTACATTATTCCGCGCAGCTTCTCGGTCTTTATTTATTTTATCCTGAAAAACATTTCCTGAGCGAACGAGCGTTTGATTCTGGTTGCCACTTTTGTTGCCGTCTTTGATGGCAGTATCCCCAATCTTGGCCAGCGATATGATAGTAATCTGGCCTGGTATATTAGCGGGAAGATTTAGAGACGTTTGAGATGCCAAAGTACGCGGTGACTGCTTCTCCGATCCTGCAGATACTACAGAACTTCTAGAATTTCTGTCGCTTGTAACTTCATCAATTATTTCCAAGTCATTGTCGCTTTCGTGATCGCTACTTTTCCCTCTGTGAGTGCCATTGATTGGGGAGATTGGGGACACAGTCAAACCTGCTGGAAGTTCAGAATTAAGAACCACATTGTGAGGTCGGGAAGTAATGGCTAGGGCTACATTGTTTAACTCAGCAATTGGGGTAGGAGATGCACTGATGATAAATGTTGGGCTCCTACGATCATCTCTCCGTTTCTTAGGCGTACTTGTTTGATTAACATCTGTTGGTTTATTCCCATATGTAATTTGTCTTCCCGTCGACCTTCCAGAACCATATAAAACAGATAACTGGCTATTTACTAAGCTTGTCCTTGAAGACGGTTCCTAGGATAGGAACAGAAAGGTATAATACATTAGCATAAATCACACATACGGTAAAAACCAAAAAACTACCAATTGAGTTTGTTACATATTTACATGACTGCAGTGGATTGAAATGTAGTGTAAAATTAAATATTAAAGGATTTATAAACAAAAATTCACCTCGATTTCCACATCACTGTCATCAGAAGATAAAACATTAATATCTTGGATGGGTCTCTGAGGTTGTGATATACCTGGCCTCTGTACCGACGGCTCATCCTGACTGCTATTTGCTGTTTTCCTTCTACAATACTCTTCATAAGCTGAAAACAATAATAATATCCTACTTTTTGTCATCTTCGATATTTTTTGTAAAATTTTCAATTTGATAAGGCCATTATATGCGTACCTTTATGCACCAAAGCAGTAAATGCTTGTTTCTTCATACGCGAATAACGGAATGATCTCGACTGCAATTTTTCAATCATATCCTCAATGTTTATAAACGACGATGCCCAATTTTCAAGCAAATACTAGAATTCACATATTAATTTTACTATTTATATTAATATCAATATTCCATTTTCAATACGGCTACGGCGGCGGCTACATAAAAACAAACATACAACATAATAAATATAATTCATTTGCTATTGCTAGCTTTAATTACCTCTTCAACCAGGTCTACAAGATCAGGATCTCGTTTACGTTTTCCGTGGCCTATGCCCGGGCCAGAAGTATTCATTTCTAGGGACAAAAAAAAATTATTAGGAATTATACATAATATTGATTTACATAATTATTACATTTCGGTTTTAGTTTAGTTGCAAGTTTAGAATACACAATACTTACTTAATTATAAAATCACATATAAAGCACGGGAGTCGGGTATCCTGTAGAGAGTAAATGAACTTCCGGTTTCGCTAAGGCAAATTATTGAATTAAAATTATTTTCGACTTTTTTTTAGCTAACTGAGCTTCAAAAATAAAATTGACGAACGCATGAATTGGGCACACGCACCATTCAATTCCTTTCCAAACTCGGTCAAAATCCCTCTTCTCAAATCAAATCTACAAGTGCAGAATACAGTCAGTCATCACATCATTCAGATTTTCGGAAGGGCAAAGTTTTCTAAGGCAAGCCGGCGGTGCGGTGCAGAAAGGCATCCGAAGAGGATCCGATCATGTAGTTGTAGCGGACTAAGCGGACTATAATTACGCTCATCCCACTTTTGATTATGATAAGTAGGCAAAGTAGGTACTGAATAATCCATCATTCAATTTTTTAATGCCCTTTATTCGCACATATAACTTATCAAATGCTTTTACTGCTGCAAGCTACAAACTTTGAAGAAATCCATATAAAACTGAATGTTCGGTATGTATTTATTTTTGGAAAATAAGAGTTTTTTAGGGGTTGGTGTCGGTTTACTGTTTAACCGGATTTTTTAACACTACCGTAGTTAACAGAGTTCAGATTTAACGTTGACAAAAATTATACCTTTTTATATTTCACATAATCTATTTTTCGCTGGGATTTCCTAAAGGTATTTTATAAAGCACGATACAATATTGGATGTCGGATTACTTCCATCCATATACCTACATATATGAGCATGATTTCGTTTGCGTACTCTTCTAGCACTATACTACTGCACTGACTGCACTATGTGTAATGTGTATATACACAATTTCACACGACACAAACTACAAACATTAAATTACATAGGACATCTGTCTTTCTGCTGTATTGTTTGATTGTGGTTTGTGTAATAAACGAACGTGTAAACGTGGAATACACAAAATTATACCTGGAAAAGTTAGAACTTTTATCAATGTTAAATGTGGGAGCTTTAGCTTAAGTTGATCTGGCTGTTTCGCTATATAAATAGTGGAGAATCGCTTATTGTGTCAGTAAAGTTACACTTGCTAAGTAAGTTACACGGAATCACAGGAACCAGAAAAACCTCTTTAACTTCATATCATACTTTAATCGACAAGAATAAAATCGTGAGCTGTCATTTTATAAGGTTGGTTTGTGGTTTAAGACAATCTCAAATAATATAATTATTACATTACATTTTAATATTATTTCCATAGTTGATAAAAATATTTTTCTTATACAATAATATAAAATTGACAGTTTGACTTGACATTATTTGCAGGTTAAATAAAAATACACAGGAACAATGAGTGGTGGTGACAGCAATGGTATAATATCTATTCGGGAAGGCAGCCAAAGTCCCGATAGAAAAGTAGCTTTAATTACTGGAATTACTGGACAGGTAAAATAAACGATACTTGAACTGCCTAGCTTATGCTAGTTTAGTTTATTATTTCTTCGTGCATATCTGGACAATAAGTTCATTTTATTAAATTGTTTTTCAGTTTGTGTATTTATTATTGTGTGGTTCTAACAGGATGGATCTTATTTGGCCGAGTTGCTGCTAAGTAAAGGCTACGAAATTCATGGAGTAATAAGACGGTCAAGTAGTTTCAATACTGGGCGAATTGCCCATTTATATGCGGATCCTAAAGGTCATCGTGAAGGGAAAATGAAACTTCATTATGGTGACATGACAGACAGTAGCTGTTTAGTAAAAATTATAGTCAAAGTCCGTCCTACTGAAATCTACAACTTGGCAGCCCAGAGCCACGTAAAGGTGAGTGAATACCAATGCCAATACAAGGTTTTTCGCATTAAAATTATTCAAATACTTTGAATGAGCCGAAACTCTGTAAATTATGTAAACATAATAATTTGTAGGTTTCGTTTGATATGAGTGAATATACAGCTGAGGTGGACGGTGTTGGCACTCTTCGCTTACTAGATGCAATCCGAACTTGTGGAATTGAAAAGGAAGTCCGTTTCTATCAAGCAAGTACGTCTGAACTTTATGGAAAGGTTCAAGAAATTCCTCAAAAAGAGACAACGCCTTTTTACCCTCGCTCGCCCTACGGTTAGTTAACTATTACTCTTCATAATAAGCAGTGGTAATCTAATGATGGGATTAGCATGGGTAGACGGCAAAAAGAATAGTAATTAAATATGTAAAATTTTTACTTTACAGCTTGTGCAAAATTGTATGCCTATTGGATAGTAACAAATTACAGAGAAGCATACAACATGTATGCCTGCAACGGTATTTTATTCAACCATGAAAGCCCTCGACGGGGAGAAAATTTTGTCACTCGTAAAATCACCAGATCAGTTGCGAAAATCGCTCTAGGTCTGATTGAATCGTTTGAGTTAGGAAATTTGGACGCCAGGCGTGATTGGGGTCATGCTAAAGATTACGTGGAAGTATGTTTGTTTAACTATACTATGTACCTAATCTGTAATCATAAATCAATATTCTACTTTTTTGCGTTCCACGTAGTTCTTACGTGGATTGCCATAAATATAGGTTATAACATAAATGTTATTTGGAATGCTAATATGTACTATGTACTGTAAATCTATGTAATGTATGTTGTGATGGAACTACACATATTGTGTCTCTAATTTACAGGCTATGTGGTTAATGCTACAACAAGACACGCCAGAAGATTACGTCATTGCTACAGGTGAATCGCATAGTGTAAAAGAATTTGTCGAAGAGTCATTTAAATGCATTGGGAGGCAAATAGTTTGGGAAGGGGAAGGAATAGACCAAATTGGAAAGGAGAAAAGCAATGGAACTATTCGTGTTCGAGTCAATCCTAAGTATTACCGTCCGACTGAAGTTGTGAGTTATTTGATATTTATCATTGCAATTAATATTGCGATTATGTTACTATTGCCTTGTACTCGACATTCCTCACTGTTAATATTTCTCGCTCAATTGGTAGTAACTAACTCGACGTATTTTAACTTAATTTAAAGGAATTCTTATTGGGGGATCCGTCCAAAGCAAAGAAGCAGTTTGGTTGGCAACCCAAGGTCGATTTCTTAGTAAGTTTCTATATATACTACTAAAAAGATTCTTAAATATCATGCTTGTTATTTCTACTTTGTGCCTTATTTTAACATGGAATGGGTTTATTTAATTTCAGGCTTTAGTCAAAGATATGATTGAATCAGATTTGGAACTGATGAAGAAAAATCCAAGCGCCTAATGAAGCCTTGCCACTTTTAATGTATAATTATTATGTACGTAATACGTAAATCTTAAAGGTGGAATTTTACTTTCTATACGTATTACAAGTTAAATACTAAATTATTGTTACGCTGCTTTTAGTCAACTTGGTTAATGAGGGTATATTTTACTAGCTGTATAGGGAATGCAAAAATGTTAAGTTGATAGAATAGCATTTGTTACCTTTTCATATATTATGCTATAATTAACACTTTGTAAAAAATTAATGCAATGCAATGCACACTTATATTTATAACGCAAAGGCAAACCAGATTATTATACAATTTAATACGATTTAACAGCTATACCTTTCAAAGGTTTCTACTATTCCAATATTTTTACTAATCAGATGTGCCTGCTGATACACATTCCAGAAAAGTGATTTGGGAATTTTAATACTTTAATTAATGTTATAAAAACCTTCTTATGTATGTACTTCTACTATGTATGAATGTATCTGTTGTAAATAACAATTGTTACATATTATTAATCGATCTGATATACTACTTACTTATGATTAAGCCATGTGCGTGCCTTTACATAAGAACTGTATGTATTTGACTAGCTACACACAAAACACAATCTCAAGATACGACTGCACATCTGATAATAATTTACCAAAGATTTTTTATGCGAACATGCATCACAATTTATTTGCCTAGGTGGGGATGTTCCTACCCTAACTACTACCTATTAGACCACCTTTGTAGAAACTAGAAACAGGTTAACTATTTGATGTATTTTTTATTCTAAACAGTTCAACGCAAGGCCTAGCCTGCAAGGGTAGGTAAGGCAGAAGGTGCTTTACTTAGGCATACCTTATTGACTAACTAATGAGCGTTAGTGCTAAATAAGATTACGTGTGATGAAAACGATTAACACTTCAACTTCAACTAGACTGGGTGGCAATAATTGGTTTTAGATAATCACAATCAAAAACATAAGCTGGTTTTGTGGTAATTACTACGAACAGAGCTGAACGAAATGAGACGAGATAATGTTTTTATATCAACGTTATATAATATTTACGTGTCTACGCTTCTAAATTCTAAACTTACCCTTACCATAATACACTACATAACGCAGTACAGTTCCTTTAGATTATCCTTAGACTACCAACAACGTACGGTCCAACAGTTATATTGCAATTGCGCCATAAGCATCACATCGAAATATCTAACGCTTCGATTTTGTAATTGTAAATTGCAATTGCTAATACTACCATATAAAAGAGGTTGTTTGGCTGTATTCTAAGCTCATAAATCATTAATCAACAAACGCTTCACTTATATTATGTAAATGACACAGTGTTTATGCCACATTACTGATGTTAAGATTCTTTGGAACATGTCCTTCGTCAAACACATTTCCTTGAAACCAAAACTGATAACATAGTACCAGATAAAGAGTACAACGTAATATGTGTTAAACGTTATTGTATACTGTGTGTACGTCGAATAGCTCTTTAATGCTTTCTACGCATCCAAACAATTCAATATTTCACATGTGTTGCCCTTTTAATACATTCAATTACAGTCATTATAACATAATATCTGTTGTCGACTGTCGAGAGAGACTTGCCATTCTCAATCTCAATATATGGTTTGTTTATTAGTTACAGGCTACGCTACAGGTATTTAATTAACTCTTAGACTCGTACTCGGAATTACTCGTAAATATCTGTATTATTATGAACTACTATTATAATTATAAATAGCAGGTTTGTGGGCTACAATGATATGAATAAAATAGTTAATATGCAAAAAATAATAACCACCCGACCCGCACCTGCAATAAATACCTACCATCGTTATTGTATTTGTTGCAAAATATGCAGAAAATACTCCATGTTATGTACAAATGCTTATTGCTGGTAGAGTAGCATTAAGGACTGCATTTGGATGTCAATTATTATATTACCCACACAGCTTGTTTCTACAGTAAATGTATATCTTTAATATAATCTATCATCATAAGATAGCATATTATGCATGTTCGAATCTAATTATATACCTATGATGAACACTTTGGCTAATTTTACATGATTCATATATAATACTTAAAGCGCTACGCTTATGGAAACGTTTATTGTTAAGGACATGGAGCATACTCCTAAATAGACCACTAAAATACATATATGCTTACATACATAGCCATAAGCAATTTAAAGTCACAGATAGTTGTGCTGCAGCCTGACAGTCTGGCTGATCTGCTTTGACCCGACAAAACTTTAAACTGAAAATTGGGTACGTGAGCAAAGGAAGTGTGAATTTGAAAAGTTAATGTGTGTTTATCTATTTAGGGTGGTCACCTTTGGGTAAAGTAAACATTAAAGGAACATCTATATGGGTGGGCTCCTCACTGAACTGTTGCCTAAAGAACAGTACAAGAGGATTGATTTCAGTCTCAAGTTGATCTTCATTCTTTTTAAATACACAATCACTACATATTAGGTTTCTAAATGCTACAAATGATAAGCACAGCAAAATGTAGGAGAAATAAGGAAAACAAAAAAGTGTTTTAACAACCAAAGTGAGATGGTTTTAACTAATATTATGCTATTGAAAGTAGTAAAGGAACTTGTGTAGTTTATATAATATCAGAAATAAATCTGTTTCTTGCATATCTACAGTATAGTATACCTATACTACAGTTCTAGGTGCACATAGTACTTAACTACACATACACACATGTTGATAACTGTCTATATGCATTGTACTTTACCTATTTAACCCGGATCATAAGTAGATATACTAATATATCACTACTATTACTAGGATGACAAGCTGCATGGTTATGTACACGGCGAACTGCGATCTATGAATGATAATTTTTGTTGGCTGCTGAACAAAACTTCTTCAAAATGCTTTAGTTTATTTTCATTGTTGACATAAGTGCAATATGTAAGCATCAATACAAGAGTCGTGTAGGTTTTGGTATGCAGATATAAATACTTAACTTCCTTATTCAGCGACACATTTAACTTAAATGTAGACGTAAATATGTATAGTAAGTTCCTATATCATAACAACGTATTTGCAAAGGTATAGCTTTCCTACTTCTGCGTGTACTATATGTTGCTGCTACCTGCTAAAATTGTTGTATGGATCCATTTCCCTTACCAATACATTTGACAACTTCATTATTAACGTCATATAACTACTGCATTGCTTAATACGCCACTTTTACCACCGGAATTCGCAAAAGTTAGAAATAAGTAGGTGATTGTTGACAGAAGCCTAAATTAGTGTAACATAAGCTACCGTATTACTTATACCAAATAATATTATTATTGCGAGCCAAATGGCCAGACTAACTATAATTATAAAAAGTGAAAATAACACTCAATTAACAGCCATCATTTAATTAATCTGTACACACGCCATATACTTAGACATCAGCAATCAGCATATGTAAACGCTACAGCAGCTCAAGTAAATGTATTTGTAAGCAAAGGATGATATTTTATTTAGTAAACTTTATCTTCATCTATAGGCTATAGGCATGTCAATAATTATTTAAGAACACCTAAGCCTCTGCAAGATCTTTCTCATGTAGAATCTTTTTATTAGTAAATATTACGATTTATGTGGCTGGTTCGTCTCCTTACTACAATTGCTTATATTCATGGCTCGCCTCTGTTTGACTGGAATTGTATTTGTATAGGTTTGGTAAATATACCTACTTAACTTATGTAACGTGTGTTATATAGTATACATAAGAAGCCCACACGCGTCTGATAATAATAATAACGAGTATTTACACATAAACTTGCATATTGAATGCATTATTAGCCTGTATGGACATGATGTTTAACTCTCTGTTATGTTAGTTGTAATGTGTATGGAATGGGTGTATGTTTTGTTTTGAATGTATCAGCTAACCAAACCATATGAAAGCAAAAGAAAACTCAAGGAATGGAAAGGAAAATTAACCATGGTGAAACAACAACAATGAGGGAACATATCAATAAACTGAGCAAAGCTCTAAAAACTTGACTAGATTTGTCGGCAACTCTTAGTCTTTATCTTTATTTCTTTCCCATCCCATCATTTCTCATCATATTCACTCACATTCAATCCACCACCGGACCAAATCGGAGTCACTCAAGGCTCAAGTCCAAACTGACGTCCCACGTAAAAATAAAAGGACAACGCACGGACAGTTACACATTGACAGAGACATATTAATATTGAGCTAATTAATACGTGTGTATACTACTACATAATTGCATCTTAAGAGTACAGTACAGATACAGATTTATAAACATTTTATACACACCTTTAATAAAAATGCAGCCCTATTATATTAGCAAAGAAGGCAGGCACACGTTGACAGACAACTATTCTCAAAATAATCAATTTGACTATGGGATAAGTAAAAGAATGTATTTTCCATACAACCATCCTGAAGCTCAGCAGAATCAGATCTTTTCTGATGTGGTTAACCTATCTAAAAAGGTTTCTACTCCATCAACAACTGCATACTTGACATCTTTGCCGAATCTGTACAAAACCAATAGCCAGCTACTTAATAGCGAGACTAAAGGTAAACGCTTCAATTTTCCGAATAGTTTGTGTGAATCTGGTTTGTCTTGTGCAACTGATAATGGTGAAAGTTCTGCTGCAGCCTTTCTGTTCTCATTGGGGGAGTCTGTGTTCAGCCCTGCACTTTTTTCTGGGATGGTTCATGTACATGAAAAGCCACCTTATTCCTACATTGCGCTAATTGCAATGGCAATCCAAAGTTCTCCCAATGAAAAATTAACATTAAATGGGATTTATCACTATATCATGGAAAAATTCCCTTACTATCGTGAAAACCGACAAGGTTGGCAAAACTCTATACGACATAACTTAAGTCTCAACTCTTGTTTCATCAAAGTTCCGAGAGAAAGAGGGCAGCCTGGCAAAGGAAACTTTTGGACGCTGGATCCGAAATATTTGGATATGTTTGAGCATGGGAATTATCGACGAAGAAAGAGAAGAGCAAGACACCTGGGTATTGACGAATTAAACCAAAATTTTATGGAATTTAATAAATCAGATTTTCAAAATAAGGACGTGCCTTACGAAGATGGAAAAATATCCGACGAAGAGGATGAAGAAGGTTCAGATGGGATTCGAAAGCAAGAGCACCAGAAAGTGATTAAATACATTCATGTGAAAGAAGATTCTCTGCAATTGAGGAATGTAAAGATATGTCGCAGAAATTCATACCAGGAATTGTGCCCTTGCCCTTGCGCCAATAAATCTCTTTCCTATGTACACAGTGGAAATCATCGGCTTGCCAAAGAATTTCTAAATTGTGCTGGCGAATGTACAACAAAATTAAAGCAGCAATTGGTTTCTGATTGCCAGTTGGAGTTCCCTAAAGAAGTAAATTTTAAAACGGAAATGTCCAAGAAAGCTACAATGTTTAAAATTGAGAACCTGATAGAGTACTGAAAGACTTTTTATATCATTATTCTATGTTAACCACCTTTCCATCAGTACTCACAATCCCTAATTATCATTCTACTAAAGTAATTAAGCATCAATTATTTGGCAATTTGTCCTAATAGATAATATCTATTATAAGGCAAGTATACTTACTTAAAATGCAAGTAAATAGTACTTACTTACATACTAAAAATGCAACACAATAGCAGTAGGTTTTATTTTGTTATGTTTCGTAAACTTGACTTATACTAGTACTATTAGATACATATTAGGCATACTAAATACTATGTACATACTTGTACGTAATACTACATAATACTCCTTACCCTATATTTTTGGTTCACAAAGTTATTTATTTTTAATTTTTTTTACTCATGAATGTAGGCACAATCATAAATTCCTATATCGATAATAGTATTACAGTAGGTATTCAGTCAAATTGCGGAAAATATACACAACAGCAATATTATAATAAAGTGAGCACAAAGTAGGCAAAGTGCGAACATGTGTGTAACTGTATTGTTATCTAATCTCAGTAAGATTCCTTGTTAGGAAAGTATTGAATCACAGTTATTTTTGTTCTCGTATATTATAGTTCAGGTATTTTATCATGCTTTATGTACTTATAATTTCGTAATAAATATACTTATAGTATGATGCTAGCGCAGTGTCCAAAAAATGGTTAAATTGCACTGCACTGTGCAGTTACTGCACCTGTCCATAAAGCTACAACAAGACAACGACAAGTGCTGGAACCACTATGGCAGATGATACACTAATTAGTATTAAGATTACATTATTAGAAACGTTGTACATAATGTTTGTTTTTCATGCAGTTAAATATATAGGAACAGGCACAACACAGTACAATAGTTTGTAAAATATGCATGTATAGTAAAGCCTAAAAATACCTACGATAAATAAATCCTAAATCCTAATTACTTGCAGATTGCGCAATTTGCTCTAATCACGTATTTTTAATTTCTATATCTCAAATGATTCAACTAGAGTCAGCCGTACATTAGGGAGCTCCATTTAATTTTGGAGTGAAGTTAATTATTACTGTAATTGAATTTTTATCACGGGCATCTGTTCAGTTCTACGTGCCGATGCATAAGTAGTATATATAATAAGATGCGGTATTCTTACACATGTACATATTAATGTAGTTCTGTCCACAGATATTTATTCCCACGCATCATAATTATTTAACAGTTAACTTTGCTCCATTCTTACATTACTAACGATTAGAGGCTTGTCAAATCTTTCTTAGCTCCAAATTGAGTGAAGTTATGTTGATAGATAATGACAGCTACTGGAATACACACAATACAATACTCTTTATGATATGTAGTATCTGTACATGTAAAAAATATATCAGTGTAGTTAGTTTGTTAAATAAAGGAGCAGCAGCGGAAAAGGAGTTAGGAAGCTGAACAGGTCTGTGTGTGGTGTAAGTCTCATCTCCGTGTGAAGTCAAGCAGATTTTCAGCAGCTTCATCCTCGTTCTTGCAAGCCAAATATGGGAGCTGTCAAAAAAGAATGTATTTCATCAGCAACACATCACATCATTTCCCAATAGAGAGATGGAAGCCTACAGAAACTTCTGAACTTCACAGAAAGGGATGAATAAAGACTTCCATACGTAGGCTTACACTACCTCGTTCACACTAGATAACCTGTCAAGCATTTCTTAAACTACTGTAATGCAACACATTATAATGACTTTCAATAGTAAGAAGTAAAGGAGCTTCTTGGACGTGAGAATGCGAATGAATGTTATACAGCTTTAGGATCAATACTTGTACATACATATCTGATATATATTTAATATTATAAAACTTACCTACCTACTCGTATATCACTTGTGTAAATTATTTCCTAATACTATTTGTACTTGGATATATTTTCCTTTTGATTGAACGTACATCTATTCACCTGTTTTTATAAATATGTACCTACTAAGTATAAGGGATTTATTTGTAGTTTTCGTAATATTATAGTCAGTTTTTCTACAACTGGCGAACGATACAAACTAATTTATATTCCGGTGGTCTTATATAAGTAAAACACAATTCATTCACAATTTACAACCAAATGCTGCAGTACTGTAAATCTCAATCATTCAATGTAATGTATTCATCAGTTTCATGTTATCTATCAGCTATGTTACTGCGTAGATACATACAACACTCACATTCATTATTCTATAAACTGTATGGAACGAAATACAATTGTGTACATGCTACCTGTATTACTTTGCTTGTTGAATGAAGATATTTTGTTATTGTTGGTCATTCTCATCACGTTTACCTGTCAGCTTCTGAATGTGCTACCATATTACCAGTTAGCTTAGTAGTGCAGTGTATTTATGCCTATGTAGATCTAATAATACACAATACCTACACAATGGATTCAATAAATAGAATGTGGTATCATTATCACAAAAGGGTTTTAATTCAGTCCAATTGCACCTTGTTCATTCAGCGATTTAATTCCTTGTTGGACAATGCCATAGAATTATAGAATTGCTAAATGTATCAAGTTACATGTGCTACGCTATGTACAATGTGCTTATTATTACAGCATCACAATCACATATCTATCGAAGACGTTAAATGCTGCTCTGTTAAAAAGGGTTATCACAAAGTGAACATTTCTCCAGGAGGTTTATTGTATTGAATCATGAATGAAAATATATCACTTTGCTTCTGTATTGCAGCATTGCATAGGTAACAATTCAAGGAACAACCCAAACGTAAGCAATAAGTTAAGCACACAACGCACAGATATAAATATGTGGTCGTGGGGTGCAAAAGAATTTCATTAATTTTCTTTTTAATATACATTTTTTGGATTACGGCGATCTCTGTTATTGCTACATTCATAAATTCAATTTATCATTCTAAAAATTGCATCATAGTGGATTTGCTATATATATAATATTATGTTTCTAGAACGTGTGTGTATCTACACTTTCTACACATAATGTAAGTTGTATATACATAATTTACATAACATACATAAAGTATATAGTAAATATAAAGATTTACGAGCTCTTAATTTTAATATTTTCATAATGACGCATTCTTGCTGTTAATTCTGTTAAGATGCTGGTAATATTTACTATTACCAGTTACACATTGCGGTAAGTGTACTTACTATGCTATTATTTACTTGTATACTATTTTTACTTGTAGGATATGGACCTGACTTGTATAACTTAAAATTCATTAATAGCGTGGCGACTTACTGCATTGCACTGTACTGTAGCTATGCGAGGTAAACTTTTAAAAGCATTATCAGTAGCTGATGTACAGTATCTGCCTCTGTAAGAAGTACTCCCTCAATCTATACAAGCATCTTATCATGTGCCATGTACAAATGATTGCGAGTTAAGGAAGTTAGCTTGACAAAAAGAAAGCAAGAATAGAGCGGATAAAGTTTGTTATTGTATAATCTAATAGTGGTAAGTAAATTGACTCCTTTGTTAGGTTAGGACTAGTGGGACAGAGATTTGAGATGGCTTGGCAGATGGGTGACTGTGGTCGGGAAGATCGTGCGGACGTTTGGCATTCTAGTTAATTTTCCAGTGTCTTGCCTTTGTGCGGTGACTCAAGAAAACAGAAGAGAATGACTTCAACTCAACCAGATAATTTTGTCACGGACGAGGAAACCAAGTGTGCTTTTAGATGATTCTCTAACTATCAAACCAACTAAATGGGAAACATTCACAAGCTATAGAGCGTTTGCCTTTGTTGAAACGAAGTGCACATTTATGTGGTAATGTAGTCAATGTAGTGTAAGTCCATATTTTAAGAATAGATGTAATACATACCGCGATCCTGTATCATTCTCATACATATATATTGAATGAAAGCTTGTCGTGTGATTATCGTACCAAGATGTGGTGTGTGGGGCACAAAGCTAGCACATTACATATTACATACTTACATACAAGTATTTTTGGGCACGGGCTTCGCTCATTTTGCACGGTCAATACATTTAGGATAATCTTTGTCTAAGATGAGTCTTATTGCAGTTTTTAGGTTTGGATACCCGATTAGAAGACTTCGCTGTGTGCCACATGTATTCAGAGAAAACAAAGGGCGAAAGAGAGACCAAATCTTGTTTTCAATTCAAACAAACTCTCGTCCTAAAGATACATGCCTATGACTGATGCCTACTATATATACATTTGCTACAATTGCATCTGCTGTCTATGTTCCATGTCTATATAATGTTTAAGTCCATATGTATTTCTAGGTTTCCTTTAGGTCAGTATTATGTAGTCATATGACTACACTAACACGCATAATATATTGTTCAAGATAATACAAATATACAGTAACGTAGTTTACCTTTTATGCATCCTACAGTAGGAGGAATCTACCTGTTATCTTTCAATTTCTTGTCAGCACATTATTGTATTTTCTTAAATAAGTGATACTTACCATATCCCAGAAGTTAAAGGAAATTCTTAGTGATCTTTTATGCTGCTCTATTACGGAAAATATCACATGTAAATCCAGATACATATTAACCTAAAAAAGCTTTACACAAAGCAACAGATTACAAATAGTATATTAGTACATTCTTCTGTGTTAAATATGCCCACTTAGGAATAAACGGTAGCAACGACTAAATACACTTTGACATCATGAGAATTTCATCGCCTCTAATTCTCTAAAACAATTAGCATTCCCTATCCATTTAGATTAACTAACTCCTATTAAATAATTAATTTTGATATTCCCTAAAATATGAATTATTTATCAATATCTTTATTATCACAGCAGCCTGGAAGCAATTCTATATGGAAGGGAAATAAAGTGAATATAACATATGCCCAAGGATAATTACATACGAGTACAACTAAGTATCTATCCAGGCTTGTGTAGTGTGCAACTGAATGTGAATAATTATAATAATAATTATTACATCCATTCTAAAGTATTTGCATTTAAGTACTTAGTTTAGTAATTTTTAAGTGAAGGTACAAGAAAATAGGGAAGGGGAACCGACAGCCATATTTAAGGTATACCTAAGTAAATACTATTATATTACCCAGTGCTACTTATCACCCATGTCTGCAGTTAAAGTTGAAATGTCACTGCGAGAACAGGAAGTAAAGACTAGCAGGGACAAAATAGCCGAATTATTTCCATTTACTTCTTTGAGGCAGTACAAATGTACTTACGTACTAAAATGATACAAAACACACAATTAGGTACCTACAAAGTAGGGAGCATTTATTATTTTAAAGCATGTGTAAGTTCTACCATAAAGAATTTTTAGCACCAATCTGCTCACATTCATTGACCGTATAATCGTAGCCCTTTCTTGTAGCAAACTACTTATACTTACGTACTTAACTACTACCTCAACCTACCAACATTTCCCCACATCAATTTTTATAAGAAACCAAGTTGAGATTTACGAGAATGATGTAGCGAGTGAAGTGATCTAAGTAGTCACGCATACAGATCTAGAAAAGGGTGAAGTGAAGATGTAATAATGATACAGTGAAATAAAGCTTCTCTTAAGGTTACTACAAATGTGAAGCAAACGTGAAGACAGCCACGGATAGTTAACGGAGTTTAGTTCAGCTATTTCAGTTTACTGAGAATGTATTTTGCATTTTGTACCACATCTTTCCTTTTCTGTCAACTTACTTTTTCAAATAAATAACAAGCCTGAATTTAAATAGCTCCTCAGTAGACACTACGAATATATAGTATGTTGGGGTGTACACAGTACACACAGAGGTGTCTTAGTACATTTCTACTTTTTTCTGTTCCATTTGGACAAAGCAATTTCAACTTTAAAGAGCTTTCCCAGGCCACTATCACAGAAATGTTTGATGCTAATTTGAAAAGGGTGGATAATATGTAGCTAGGCTCCTGAAATTCATTTAAAGTGAGGAAGATGGTGGAGTACCAAGAGTAATAAATAATAGTTAGTAAAACTGAAATATTCAAATCCAAAGTACAGATATTTTTAATGGTTAGCATAATTGGGTTTGTATACCTAATTCTGTCACGTTTGCTTAACTGTATCTGTTTAATTTTACAGACTTATAATTATTACCATCAAAAAAATTTTCAACGATAGGAAGATTGGGTTTTGAGCGAGACAACTCATTGCCAACAAATAAAACTCGTCAGTCTACCTTGTGGAGCACTTTACGTGAATCAATTCTACTTCTCTTTTGTCAGTAATGCATAAAAGTGTCTACAAATGGCATTAAAAATTACTACCATGTTCTGCTATGAAGATGTACTGTAAAGTAGTGTGCATTGTGTATAAATAATGGCTAAGGAGGCTATATATTCGATTTAGATAGCTCTATTTTTTATATCTTGGTTGCATAGAAATATTAGTAGGTAATAGTAGTACCAAAATTAATATACTTATTCATCCATCATCAACTATGAAAGCCAATATAAACTACATTGCATTGGTATTATAACAAAACATGTACTCTGTATGTATGGCATAATATTGTACTTTGAGATAACTGAATTGAATTGAAAGGGTTGTGTAAGTTGTGGTTTATGAAGAGCATACAGAAGAGAACGAACACCTCATGTCAACAGTGAGATCGCAAAATCGATTGTCTACTCTACAGCCCTCCCTTCTCTATATCTCTACTACTTATAGGTAGTTTAAGGATTACTGATATAATGACGTGTGTGAGCATTTTATTGAGATTCCTCTCTGTCATAGATATAAGAGTACGTTATGAAAATAAAGCTATTTCAGCGGATTTATCACTATTTTATATACGCTTTAGACTAGACATGTACTTATATATGTACATATATACTAGCATTTATAGACATTCACATTATTTCTCTTACTTACTTAGCTTTTGTCGATCGAAGAAATATCTGTCTCTTGAGACTTTTTCATAAAATAAAGATGGTGCTTTAGAAAAACAACCCCACATGGCGAAATATTGAACGTACACACTTCAATAATGCGATTCCACTTCTTGTTCCTTCCTGGAAAGCTCTTATTCGAACAATGCAATGTAATGCATTGAAGCAAAATGGAAGTAAAGACTTTATGACAGGATTTCATGGTGGGATGAATGGAGACTACAAATGCAGGAATAGTTATTTTGATATTGCTATTATGAGCACATTTGAAGCAGCATATGAAATTACTTTGAAATGGAACCATGTCTCTTTATGCTTTGTAATCTTTTCATATCTACCTAAAGATACCTTAGAATATCGAATAGTAGAAAAGTATGATACTATAAAAATTATAGTCTTCTTCAGTCTAGCAGCTTTATTGAGCAACTGCACTGTTTTGTATTTTTCTGTACTTAGTACTAGGACTGCGAAACGTAGTTAGAATATAAAAGAATTTGATATATGCTTTTGGGTGTCAAAGGAAAACTGATTAACATAATTAAACCAAATCATCTTTAGGTATTTTCTTTGACGAATATAAATGGAAGCGTAGTAGGTATCTACATTAAATACTTCGTCCTAGCAGTAAGCGTCTCTTCCTCGGACGAAACTTTTGCAGTATAATTGATGGGAGATATAAAAAAGACAGAAATGCAGCGTTGTAAATAAGATCAACATTGATGTGCTCATTTATAAGTCTTTCAGCACATTATATAGCTACAGCAAGGGCAATGACAAGGTTAAGATGAATTAATATGCGAAAACAGAGCAAGTCAGCTATCAAGATACAACCAGAGAGTTCCATTGAAATACTTAGAGAGGATGAAAGACGAACTTCTAATTCCAATCTAAAAGAGATCCGTCTGTGTCTCTGTGAGTGAGCTGTTTTTCTACACTTACTTAAATCCACATTCATTTCCCTTCAATATATTCTTTGTACATACATTACATAGGGTTAAAAA
This sequence comes from Tomocerus mixtus, assembly GCA_034694165.1. NCBI lineage: Eukaryota > Metazoa > Arthropoda > Collembola > Entomobryomorpha > Tomoceridae > Tomocerus > Tomocerus mixtus. The sequence continues at coordinate 5,581 of JAQFYC010001118.1, read as the reverse complement.
ACTTCGAGAAGTTCTTTTCCTTCCTAGAACTGCTTTCACATCTTTATGATATATTTTATACATAAGTACTACTATATAGTGCTATGCATTGACTTTGAAGTGGAAACAGAGAATTTATAGTTAGGTACCTTACCTAGTATCAACCTTACTTTCTCAGTTTGAGTTAACTGTATCAAATTATAGATTAAAACTTCTTAAAGTTATACTAATTACCTTTATGCTATCACTACATTATCTAATTTTATACATTAAAAGCAAAAATTCCTATCTTTGTAAAATAATGCGGCGCTTTCTTATTATTACATCAGCAGATCCATAATATATTAAATAATAACATATTTGTTCTTTCTAAACGAGAGCACACCGGAAATCTGTGTCCACTTTATAAGTCATCTAGGAAGTTAAGCCTTTCTGTTTTAGCAATATTTAAATAGATACCCAAATGTATACATATTAACATGAACTGAATATTATTATGCAAATAATCTATACCTAAAGAGTAGGTCTTATAACTATAATATTGTACTAACAGGAAAGGAATTGTGGTTTATAAAGTAGCAAAAGATAAGTAAGCCAGGCCTTAGTAATCAACTGTCAGTCCGTATATCGTATAGCGTGTCTGGTCTGGAATCTGGAATCCGGATCCCGACCGTCTCTGGATCCTTGACACAAACGGGATTCCATTAGCATGAAATGAATATTAATGGAAGCGGAAATTTGCATGTGAATTATGTTGCTGAATGGGATATCAGGGAGCCAAGAGGAAAGGCTTTAGTTAGACAACAAAATAGTGTAAGTAATCGAGTGATAATGTTTCTTGCCCTGTGTTCTCTCCTCTGCTCTGGTGTGCTGTGCGCTGTGGATAATGTCCTTTCATTGTGATTCCTTCGTTCTGCCTGCGTGCGGTTGGCATTATGTTTGTTATAAAATAACTGACTTATGTACTGAATACAAAAGGACGGGATACAGGATCACACCTTCACTAAAGGATTAGTTCAAAGTTTATTGTATTTATGTAATATATTTGATGCATGTGGTGTGCTGACAACGATATGATTCAACTCAATTATACACTTTACGTAAAAGGCAACTCTAATAATATATACAGCATTTATTTATATACGCAATTATTACTTAACCAAATTTTCATCAAGCAATTCAAACATGTATAAGTAATGCATAGCTGTTGCATTGTATTATCTTTGCGTATGCAGAATATCTTTCTGTGTTATGTAGAGCGTGTAGTTTATAAAGAACCCTTTCTATTCTTAATCCCATCACATGTCAATTCAAACAAAGTAAAGAGTCCTTGAGGCAATCCATGCTCTGTCCTCACCAAATAACATTGGATTTGAGGTAAAATTAATTTACTCTTCAAAATTAAGTCTTCTTAAGCCGAAGAACTTTCACTGTGAGCCATAAGCAATGCATATTCTGCTTGAATGCAAATGTAGTAGGGTTGGGATCTGTCTAACTTGGGAACTATCATACAGTATTGCAACAACCGAGTTTATATAAAGATACCTACTAAATACGTACCCTGAAACAACAATGTTACATTACGGTAATACAACGACGTAGTTAAAACTGTAGCTAACTTAATTTCTATCATCACTGAACTTAACTACAATATACGTCACATAATACCTAGGAATATAGATAGGAGGAATACATATACCTATATACGATTGATGATTTGCTTATTCTACACAACAATATAATAAATATATCAACTATGATTGCCCAAATCTACCAATGAACAACAAGTTGATGAACAATACAAACTTTTTCATATTACCATCTGTAGTATAATGGGAATGAGCATAATTACTTCCGCCATGAAAAACTCGATGGATTTTTATGTAGCAATGCTACTTAAATGGGACATTTTACGCCTCTTTTTAATTCAGGCGACAAAAACGATTAACCTCCCTTCGCCTTCATGATATGTCCCAAATGGCGATACAGTTTTTTTGTGGTTGGTTGTACCATACTTTAGATGTGCAATAAGGGAGGATTTGAAAATGTAGAATGGGATCTGTCAACTGTGATGAGATCTTTCAAAATGACTGATACCATACCATAATTGAAGACATTTAGGTTGCTTCTCACTTTGTATTTAAAGACGATTTCCACAATCCTTTATCCCTTTAAATGCTATGACATGTATTACATGGCTATGTTAAGTTTGCTGCATATAAGATATAGATATAATAAACAAAACTTTATACTAGCCCTCTTCCCAATTCGAATACATGTGTGCATTAACAATAGTACTCGCAAAGGCCTTCTTATGCAGATAGGGTGGTAACGTTAGTATGTGGGAGAAAACTGAACACATTGACTTTGTTCACAATTGTGACAAACAGTTACGGATTAATTTTTGTAGTCAAGTTGGGTATTGTCTATTTCCTATTCAGAAATATCCATATGAGAACAGTCAAGTGCTAAGTGCTCTGATCTGGTCTGGGTGAATGGTGAGAAGCATGAAAGGAACAGTACAAATTATAAGATGACATCGATGACGGTGACACAAGGGTAAGACGACAGAATGACATTCAATCACTTTGTGCTATCCACAGGGGTCCCTTCCCATAAACCACAACAGAAGCAATATGAATTATCAGTCAGTAAAATCTATTTAGTAATACACAAATATCTCTAGCTACCAAATACTAATAACTAATGAATTTTTCTACTAGTAGTCACTAGGAGTAATAAGGTTTCGTAAGTAAATTTTTCCTTTAATAGCAGGAGAGCAAAGCAGTTTGAAAGTTTGATATTTTCCAACTATAGCTATATGGAATTTGATCTCTTCATTGAGACAAGGCAAACTGAACTGAACATGTCACTTTTTCCGTTTGGATTTGGACCCTGCGGTGAGATTTTGACATCCGATTTCCTCTTTCTCCCTCTTTAAAATACTTTTCGCCTTTTTGGAGACCGATTGTAGTGGAAGTCTATGTAGGTCTCCAGTTTTCGTGTCTCTCATCAGAGGAAGTCATATGAAACTAAAGACTACCTAAGTAAGTGCTTTTGCTTCGTCACTTTAGTTATCTCATATTTTTAAAAAGTTATCAATCGCTCTGGAAAAAGATATGACATTAATTAACTTCACTCTAGATACAATGCATAATGTACATAGTTTTACATGGATTCATGGGAAAATGGGAATGTGCGCGTACAAGAATTATTTGCACTACTAGCGATAAGAAAGTCAAGTTTCTTTCAGTGCTATATAGCCAGTATTAAAAAGAGTCTTGTTGTATGAATTTTGTTTTTATATGCAGTATAGAGTTGAGAGTAAATAGGAGAGCAAAAGCTAATGCTTAGTGCATGAATGAATAATAAATGGTGCAATGAGTGGAAGAGAGTAAACATAATTATTCACTTTAGCACTCATCCGCAAAATATATCAAATATTGATACAAGAGTTTTGACGGTCGTGTGTACTACAGTATACGTTGCAGGTTATCAGTGTAACTAATTAGGCATTACGCGTAACGGCTAAACAGTAAGCGTAATGCCCAAGTTTTCTCCGGCATTACGCGTAATGCCTACGTTTCTTGCCGAAGAATGATCAAATTCTCCCTGACAGCCCTCCAAATGCTCAAATCTACTAAGATAATCAAACTATTTCACTTAAAGCTTTGCTTCATCTCTTTGAGAATTTTTTCCCATTAGTGTTTTCTACCTCAGTAACACTAACAAGCTTTTCAAAATTTGACTGTACAATCAACAACTCTCGCATTATTTCAGTATTTTTAAGAATTTGATCATTCTTCGGCAATAAACGGGCATTACGGCTAATGCCGGGGAAAATTTAAGCACTACACTTCAAGACTAGCTAGGTATAACGCTTAGTGTCTAGTCATTATACGTAATGCCTGATTAGTCTGACTACCTGCAACATATACATGGCTATAGAAATCCCGTTTTGTACTCGTGTGAGAAATGAGGATTATCTTTGGGCATTATTTCTAATCCAATTCTCAACATTGGGAAACTGCCAAAACACCTTTACATCCATCTGTCAAACAAACATAAACTTTTACACCTATCTCATCTGTAAATGATAAACATTTGTATTGTAATATGCTTTTAATATGTCATTGTCACCTACAGGTCCTAAGTATTGTCCTGTAGTCATGTCTTGTAGTTAGTAGGTTAGTCACAGAACGAATATAATTCCCTACACTCATAAAATTATTTGCCCCACTTAATGCTTTACTACAATACAAATCATCGTGCTGGAGAATTACCTAACCTTAATTGTAACAAATGGGCAATAATAAAGCTAAGTGTTAGATGTTTTTGTAAACTTTCTTGTCTACCTACGTATCAAAAAGAGATACTACCAAAAACAACAATTTATGAGAACCACATTAGATTCTATTACTAAAATAAAAACAACAATAAAGTGTACCAAATTACATTTTTCCTAAAATATTTTATTTTCTGTTACTAATATTGCTTTGAAACAGAATAATTTCAACACAATTGTGATTCTAAGGCAGATGTGCATGTACATAATATATATATTAAGGAAAATAAATAATGCAGTCTACCCAACAAATAATAAATATGTTTTGCAGCAACCACGAGTTCTTTAAATGTAAAGGTTGTACACACTCCACTCAGTACTACAACACTTGATGAACTAAGGTAAAAGGCCAGGCAAAAGCCAAACATAAACAAACCAACTGATTTACTATTCCGCTCAAGTTCTCCTTTGTAGGTTGGGCCGATATCCAATTCGCCTTTGGACAGAAGAAAATCAGAAAATTAATCGTCGCGTCACACAAATACTCCACTCACTCCACTCTACTATACGAAGTCTACCCCATGTGTTATGTGTAATGAAAGTCTCTCGAGTGCTTTCTACTTGAAAATTGGAAATTGGCACTATATGTAGGTACTAGATACCTACTTTAGTAGAAAGGACAAACTCACATAAAGGAGCAATTTAGAATTGCTATAGAATGCTGGTAACTTGTAGTCAAATACATATATACAGAATGACCTTTGGAAAGTTAGTATGGCAATCACATAAAAGGAAACAGTGATCTTTAAATGGGATTGCCATAATGTGGAATATTTTGAGTTGTATGATTATCTAAGAAATACTAAGCAAATACTTATTTAAAGCCTTATAATTTCTTGGAATTACAATACCACCATTGCAGTTTACCACCTACACAAATTGATCAAACGAGAACTATTTCAAATCTAATTTTATTGAATTAGGGTATCTTAAAACAGCATAAACTTACAAATAATACACGGAGCTAATTGTGTACCTCAACGAAACTTTACTTTGTAAGTATACTATAATGGTTCAGAACAGCGAATTCAACTAAAGAGGTTTGAATACATATTCTTATATCATGGGAATGATAGAATTGTTCTTGTTACCTTAAATACTATACAGAGTATGATGCTATACTTTTTATTGCTGTGGGTTCATTTGTATTAAGTTGAAAATAGTTGTCGTTAGTTTAGATCAAACCATAGCACTTCCTATCCTTTGCTATGTTATATTTTTTGTCCCAATTGAATGAATCCATACATGTATACGCCA
>JAQFYC010001117.1:0-39437 GCA_034694165.1 Tomocerus mixtus | reverse complement strand
TATGTGACCCATTTTTGTCTAACTTGTACTGGTGACCCGTTCTCCTATCCGTGCTACCCATCGAGTCCCCCTTAAGGTATGAATTTGTACTTTCTCCTACAACCAATGATTATCTTGATCTCTTGTATTCCTGTCCTGTATCTAACAAGGGAAATTGGATTTTTAAACTAATTCAAAACATATGGCATACTCAGCTATTTAGCCATGTATGCCCTACAACATAGTCAAATTCTGATGAATGCATGGATAATGAATATACTATAAGTAGTTTTACTTTCCTAAGTAAGTACATACTTACATATTTTATATTAACGTAGCACTGGTTGTGTGTATTTAGTGACATTGTTATCTCTTACTTCACCCAGTTCAAAGATGTTTGTGAATCGTGTTCATTTTTCTTATAAAGCAATTCCCTGTATTAAGCAATATTAATAGGGAGAAAGCAGGGTACATATTTATTAGTCATAACATAACTGCATAATATGTAAATAGATAATGCTCGAAATAAAAAATAAATTCATTCAAACTTTCACAGTAAAGTCGTCAGTTATCTTTCGGTCCTTACAAGTTGTATTCTTTTAGTTAACTTTCAGTATTATTAGTTTTGCAAATGTAATTGATATGGGCCTATTCTGCAAATAAATACTCAACATGGATTGACGTAACTAACTCGTCTTTACTTACAAATGAGCAGCAAAGTAATGCAAATTGTAATGCACCGTTCTGTTCTATACATAAATATATAAACGATTTTATAAAAAAGTACTAGGATAATAGGACTATGCATAAGTTGGTATAAGTTGGTTTACTTTGTAGTTAGTAGTTAATATGCATAGCAGTATAGTTTGTAGCAAAACATAAAAATTCCATTCCCATGATGAGATTTCATTCTAAAGAGAGAACATTATTCAACATTAAAGTAAATATGCAGGCAATCTGCCTCAAGATTGATCAGAGAACGTTCTGTGTAGTGTTTTTAAGCGTGCAGACTGTAAATGGTAAAGGTAAAGATAACTCCAACTGCTGAAGCTAGTTCAGAAAGATCAATTTACATTTCATCTCTCTCTTTCTCTCTAAGCTTGATTCGTTTACGTTTTTCCAAACTAATAAGATTGCCAACAGCAGGAAATGGAAGCACAAGCAAGTAGGTTGGTTTTCTATTAGTAAGTAATCTTTCCTTGGTAGAATTACAAAATATACTATGCCTTATACTACTTACTAACTACGTAGATAGGTACTATAATCATTTTACTACTTAAATATATTAGAAGTAAAACTATGTACCATCCATCTTGAGTGTTCCAACTACAAAGAAATGAATGCATGACTACATTTCTCAGTATTCTTTCACTGTCAATTCCATATACTTACATTTTTATCAAGTCACGTTGGGTGAGCATAGAAATCTGGATACAAAAGATGTCCCAATCGACTATTGCTTTGTCTAGGATACAAAGGTATGCAGACCTTGAAATTCTCAGTTTATCCTTTTTATATTTTAGTTAAAAGTTGTAAGAATGAAGAATAATAAAGGAAGAAGACTACACAAAGAGATAATATTGTGTAAGTACGTGGTATCTGTATCAGTTACGTAGAAAAGCGAAAACATTTACTTACTTTGTGTAACTCATGTTGCATGGGAGAACAACAGGTGTGTCTATTCCAACTTCTGCTGCTACAATCTTTAAGAAATTCTCCATTGGCAAGATCTGGTTGAATAGAGGGAACTGGAAACGTTAAATGGAGAAAGCAAGTGGTGTCAGCTTAGTTCAACACAAAAGAGCGTAGGCGGAATATTATTGTTACTTTGCTATGTAAATTGGATTAAATTAAGAATATTAACATAATATTGTTTTGCGGTTTTGCCTGAAGAAGTATGTGTACACGTTAGAAATGTAAGGTAAATATTAACAGTAGCACCAAAGAAAATAGTTGTGCTGATTTACACATGTAGATTTCCCGTAAAATGTGAATTTAAGTGAAAGTTGAATCGAACTGTAATTAGGTAAATGCGTAGGTAATATTTTTTGGCATATAGACTTTTCAATTAAAAGTACAATGTGTAATTAAGTTTGTTGTAATTATTGTTGTTTAGTTAGTGAGCTCCATCAGTGATTCAAGACGCGCCACTATTAACGAAACGAAATTATAGCAGTACAGATTTCGAATGAAAAATTTCTTTACAATTTTCAGGTACCTAGCCAAAATGTTGGCATGAATAGCTGTCGTTACTGGTTAGAAATGTGGAGCAGCAGACGGCATTTATGAAATGGAATGAATGAGGGCAAATCGCCTTACTACAAGAAAAGTCGTAGATGATGGGATGAGACTAACCGAATTGTAACATATGGACTTCGTTTAAAAAGTAAATTCCAAAAGCTTTTTAGCTTGGAGAAAGAAAGAAGAAATTCTCCACGAAATTCGCTTACAGATTGGATGGACTTTGATAGAAACATTAAGTATATACCGTATATTTCTTTTTAAGATCGGAATAAGAGTATTGGCATAGCATGCATTCAATCATGAGAATATTTGGTAACTATTGTACTTACATCAAAAGTTGGGGAAGCTCCTTTGTACTCGTGAAAGAAACGATTTGTTTTGTACATTTGGTAGTTAACTTATTGGAAGTTTATGTTATGCGTACTGATCCATACTATTTGTGCAAACCAAGATTAAAATGGGATACTGTAATTTCCACCCCCTGGGAAAGAGTTCATCCTGCTCACCCTGTTCACCCCCTTGCGTTTTTTACAAACCTAACATAATCTAACACAATCGAGACAGGCGGTGAGCAGGGTGAACTCTCTTCCAAGGTGTGCAATTTAATAAGCCTCGATTAAAACCCCGCATTCTAACTTTGTCATCTTTGTAGCAAACGAGCATTTGAATAATGCATATCAACCTATGAGGGGATTTTAAGATATCTACGGTAGACAACATACATGCTATTAAATACATGCATGTCTTCTTGCATGTGTGTGTGATGTTCACTATGTATGAAGTATGTGGTGAGTCAATTTTCTAAGCCTCAGCCTTTACCCTAGTATTTTGGCTGCCCATAACTAGAGTGTTGCCGGGAATTGAGCCGCGCAAAGCGGCGAAACGACTATCTTTGGCTGCTTTCACCTACCGACTTTCTCTGTACTGTACTGTAGCTCTTCATTATTGCCTGGATGACTTTGATTGTGAGTAATGCTCAACTTGGGTTATATTACATGATGCTGATTTTGAGTCCCCGGAAACTTCCCTCTGCTCATATATTTGTAGATATACCGTACCAAAGTAGGTAAATAATATCGTTAATAATGTTCGCCTCACCATTCTTGTGGCATGGTCAATGGCCATGAAACTGTGCTTTCATCTTTTATAACATTTTATGCCTGTGTAGTGTTTACAATTTAGTACAACTTACTAAATTAATGAGGGACGTATGGAAAATGTATGGAAAATGCAAAGCAAGTGTCTCAGCTTACTAACAATAAGTATCTGTACTTTCAAGGCTACTTAAAGTTAGTAAGTAAATAAACTTTGAAAAGTGAGTCAGAGAGCAAATTCCATTACAATTTGTGCTTTCCCCTTAATAATATTAATGTGTTATTGTTGTATATTGTGCGTCAAAAGAATTTCTTTCAGCTTTTAGTTGAAGTATGCTTATGTTAGCGTTATCTTGGAACTTCGTTAGAATTGACTCAAACTAGTCTGGATAAATATAATCTATCAACCTTCCCGATATAGTAGTTAAATACAAACTGGTACGTCCGCAAATAACCGTTCATGCACCCAACACATCCTTATCTGCAAAATGTGTATTTAGGTAGTGTTCAGACTCTAATACCTACAGTAATACTCATAATAAAATAAATAAGCCCTACTAACTAAAATAGCACATTATATTTAATACTACTTAAGATTATAGACGCCCTTTAGAAGGCTAACACTCGTACTTCTCCCATTAGAGATGCTATGAGCAATGAGCATATTAATATAAGCCAGATGTGGGATTAAGCATCAGTAAATAGTTGTTTGGCAAGCGTACGTAGCATAGTATATATGGTAAAGGCTGCTCGTGCTGTAACGTTGGCTCTGTTCATCCGTAATAATAATAGGCAATACTATGTTAATTCGTGTTTGCCGACCGGAACGGTCGATTGTGGAGCTAGAAAGGCAAATAAATTCTCGATTATGCAAAACTTGGCAATTACATAGCACCCGTCCATTTTGTACGAACACGTTGGAAAATTTGCTTTTAAAAACATATTATCTAAATTATATTTATGAAATGGAACCTAATGGGTAGCTTTTTCATATAAAAATCCCTTCTGTATGGAATTGGGTCTGTTGAAACTTAGTAAAATAATATAAAGCAGCACAAACAAGAACAAAACTTTCTCCTTCTTAAACATTATATATGATAGATACTCGTACTTATAGTTAATAATAAACAACATAGACTTAAATTCTAGTGATCTTTCGAAGCTCTATACTTTCACCGCACTCTGCTATCTTATTTAGTAACATACTATAAGTAAGTAAAACTAGTGCTATTAACGAAACCATAGCGCTTTCTGTCTGGGGTGTCTAATATCTGGAGGACTTCAGGTTATTTCAATTTCAATTCATACTACAAACACTATACCTAACCAACGAAACCCCACGATGGAAATTTATGTATACACATTAGATATTAATTACTTATGATCAAATATCAACGATACCAATTAAGTATGATTTGCAGACACACATCATTATTAAGTATATCCAAATGAAAAGTACATGTAGTATGATGTGAAAATAATAAAACTTTCACTTGTATACGTGTTAACAAGAGGCCTATGTATGAGGCCTACCATTATCGAAATAAAGTACACATTACTGGCCACCGGGGCTTCAATTGATATGAACCCTATGTAATGCACTACATGTATCAAATCTTCTGAATTATTAATTAAAAAACATCCATATCTAAATAAGTCCAGAAATAAATAGCATATGATTAACAGAACTCTTTAGGTAGTGCTACAATTATTCTTCGAACCATGTTACGATTCAGTTAGAGCTCGCCCGATACCCAGGGTTTAATTAGAGCTACTTTCAAACTAGTACATGCACAAATTATAGTCAGTAATATCAGCTTTGAGAATTGTGTTTCACAATAAATTCTTAAGCGTAAAGTCAAAAGATAAATGAAAATCTATCTCCGCCAACACTGTTTGGTTTTGTAATTAGCAAATGTACTCTTATGGGAATAAAGATCTGGTCCGGCTTATTGCACGAAGCAAATAATTAGATATTATTTCGCGTGACTAGTTCAATTTGATCGTTATTAGATTATTGTAGAGTACACCTCGAATACGTGCATTGAATCCTACTCCATAAACTTTAGCAGCTTTATCAATATAATAAAAATATTTAAATATATTTTTATCCGAGGATAATACATATCATCTGTCAACACTTGCTGGTCATTTATAATTGACTGTACAGTGTGTACAGTATGCTTATTACCAGCGAAGCTGGATATGGTTTCGCAATGTCACTCTTTCTGTCTGTCTGTCTGTCCCCAACGATAACTTTTAAAGTATAAAATGGATTTTAAGTAAAGTAGGCATATATGTTCATTGCTGTAACAGGACGGAGGGGATTGAAAATGGTCCAAATCGGACCACCCCAAGGGGTACAGGGGGTACATCTTGTAAGATAAACTACCCTGTAGCTTTTAAACGGTTTAACCTATTTAAATTGTGTTAACGGATTTAAACTCAAGGATAAATTTTACTTTCTCACAATGCCCCAACTTATTGGGGTGATGTGAGATTTGACCAAAAACGGACTATATTATGTGAGGCGATGTGAGATTCGACCAAAAACGGACTGTATTGTGTGGGGCGATGTGAGATTTGACTAAATAATAGGCTTCGCTGGTCATTTATAGTGGTTACTATATCAGTTTATTATTAAAATCAATCTAAATCTAAAACGTATATGATATTAGTATTTAGTAGTAACGTGTACGTTATAATACTAGATAATTAATAGTAACAATAACTAATCTGCAACATAGCAAAGACCCAGTAAAGAAGTTGAATCTAGCTCATTATCAGTTCAAGAGCGTGGCCTAAAATCAAACGAAAGCTACGTGCAGTGCAAATAGGTGTACCTAAAACGAAGACAGAAAGGATTTCCTCAGAGAGTGTTTCTTTAGCACCTACTACCTACCCTAAGACCCTAATAGCAACCGTAGTTATTCTACCGTAATTAATATGAAATTGTTAACAGAGCTCGTTATGGCAAATTTTTGTCAATTAATAATATTCTATTGGCTCATTAAATATAAAATGATAACCTAACTATGTAACTGGCTAAGGCTAATACCAAGTAATGCTGACGCTGACATCAAAAGGCTAATTAATTAGCAACGTTAGGGCACCAAATGATAGTCAAAAATAGCTTTATTTCCCAACTACCAACCGTGACATGACTATGACGTACATAAGTAACTTTTAATGGTATACGTATCTATAAAACACTAATGGATGTACTTATTATGTATTACTTATGGAAATTAATGACTAATTTACGAAACAAATTCAAATGAAGCTCTAACTTAATTAAATGTTAACAACTTGATTGTCGTGTAATGGCGAAATTCTTTTTATCTGAAAGTACAGTATGCAAATAATAGTATATGTAAAGTGTATAAAATGCATTAGTACTTTCACTTTTGACAGTAAGGTACCTATTACCTATGCTACAAGTTGCCATTCCCCTTTCTTCATCCTTTTCCTAGCCAATTAAGTATTCAATTGTCAATTTGTCAACCTTCTGCTTTTGTAATTACTACTTATAGTAGGATGCCTCCTCATGCAAGACAGACCCGGATGATCTTTCATACATTCTTTTGAGACCACGGCACCACCATATGATGCCATATGTACCGCAACATCCTTTTGTCGGTTCGAATTTAATTTCCAACCATGTAAAGTACCATGAAGGGTGAGCACATCACAATCTTGAAGCGTGACAGAAAGTTAATGATGATTTACAAATGATGTCGATGATGGTTAGATATCTTACCAACAACATGCTGCATAACAACATCTGTATACGGGCAATGTAACTTACCTCTAATTGAGGAAATTGTCTCTGAATGAATAAATAAATAAATAAATATACAACGGTTGGGTCGGATAGTTGTTATTGTGTATAAGATTATGATCGCGAGAGGATATAACTCTGATACATAAATGTTGCGTATTAGTATACAATATATTTAGATTCCAGCATCCAACAGCCTAACAGCCAGCTATAGTAAAAACATGTTACAGTACTTCTGAAATGTGTCTACATTTTCTTTTAGAAGATTAACTATTTATAGGATTGTATTATGTACTATGTAATGTAATAATAAATGTACCTAGGTATGCATTTAAATCTAAGACTCTGTGTAAATATATTTACAAAACTGTAATACAACATAATACAGGGATGACGTTATATACTGTATATGGATTAGTTTGTCATCTTTTCTGTCCTATAGTGACTTATGACTTTCCTACTTTCAATAATCCGGTTACGCCTTTTTGTTTGGCAGACAACGCAATAAGTATGGAAATCCGATTGTTTTCATGCTACTATGCTTATAGGATATATTCAAGCAGTAAAAACAGAACCCTCGCAAATGTAATATTTATCTCTCGTGTCTTGACATAATGGTATGTATTAACTGTATTTATAAGCTTAGTAATAGTTTACATTTGGATGATTTATGCGTAGGTATTTTTGTACAGCTAGAAGATTTAATATTTTTAGAATGACTTCTTAATTTAATTAATATTGCAGTATGTAACATCTGCTGATCATTACATCTGCCTTTCAAGACTTAAACTCTATGTACAAGTATGTTGTAGACTCTTTTCACATTACTTACCAATACGCAAAAAGTTGTCTTTAATAAAACTGTAGGTATAAATGTCCCCTTCAATACCGACCTAAGCTTAGACACTAATGATAGTATGTGGCACAGTAGAATTTCTCTACGCTTTCACCTGCTTTCTCCATTGAACAAAAGGGGGGCAGTGTAGTTTCCTAAATCCTTCAAGCAATTGTCGATAATAAATACTCAATGGGACCACCATCGTTACCAATAAACACATACACATTCTAAATGTTGGTATTCGGGCATATTTTGGGAAACTGCAAGTAGAAGAAGGAGAAAGTATGAATCTCATTTCTTACACCCGAGCGGTGCTGCAATGGCTAATAATATTACAATGTTAATCAAAAGCAAGAAGAGAAAAATCATCGTAGTGGTATGTCTATAAATTGGGGAAAACAAGTAATTTAGTACATTATTATATTCCATAAAGTAAACTCAGATGTGCAAACAAAACATATTCAAAAATTAATTAATAATAAGCCTTTATAAAGTATCTTGAACTTACCCCTTGTATAATTATCGGATTCGAATACCTTATTAACTTATCCCATGCGTTTCACGTAGCCTCTTCTGACTTTTACGCTGGAAACCTTCCATTCGTAAAGCCCTCCTTGAACTGGAAAAAGTAAGATTAAATTTCAATGGAAATACATTAAATGGGGGTGCGTGGACGTGGTTAATTAGTCTGTAGTCTGAGCTAAAATAGGGATTAATTTTTCATAATTTGTAGCGTAGCAGTAAGTTAAAGGATTGTGTGGGTTGTTAGCTTTATGCTATATCTTTAGCTTTGCCAATTTTGTACTAAGTACTAAGTAAATACAGCAGAGACACGAGAATTAGAAGAGTAGTCTTATGGCTATTGTAAATACTAGTATAAATATAGCATAGCGCAGGCAGTAGACCATTTCATATTCCCCATAGGGCAGTCGTTAAAGCTAAAATTAATGCTTTATAATTTACACCTAGTGGAGTGGTGTACATCATCTGTTGTGAATGAAACATCTAGGTAGCATATATATATACTATGTATATGTATGCATGAAAATCAGGAGATTCCGATCCAAATTGAATTATCCATATTTACATAAACTTATTAGTGCTAATAGTTATTCCGTTATTCCTATCTGGTCAAATTGTAAAGCAGACTATGATGATCATCTGAAGATTATGAATAGATTGCTAAATGCTAACTCTTCGTAACAACCTGATGTCTGATTTACTTACTACACACTACACGGTCATCTAATATAGAGTAAATTACGTCACTAAACTGGACAGGTTACTACTTTGGAAATGATAGCATTTTCGCCCAATTTTAGAAATATAGAAACCCAGTATGTATGCACGTCTTCACTGACTTTGCTTTAATGCACACATGGCATATTGTACCATGCCTACTCTTTTTATACATTTTTCTTGTAATTTAATTTTAACACGTCAAAGTAGGTACTAGCTGAGTAAGTCTTCATTTCAGGCAATTATTATGAAAAAATTGCAGTGCTTACTGTAATAGAAGTATAAGTACCAATAATTGTAATTTAAATATCCAATAATAAGTCGTAGTGGAATTGGGGCAACTAAAAATATTAGTTATGATTGAGTGTAGCATGTAGTTTGTATTTAGTGCATTAAGTTGAAGATATACTTTTAGAACTTTAGATAAAAAGTAACATAACTTTTATTGTAATTACAAGATATTAAAACAGCGTTGCAGAATAGAAAGTGGAAACCCGTTAAGCTAAAGTAAAGCCTTTCTTTGAAATGGGATGGAAGCACTTTTACCAATTTCCGGAAAATGGGGAAAGCTAATCAAAATCCTTTCCTTGAGCCTTTGTCGGCGGATCAAGAAGCTTTGGATCATTTTTGTGTATAATGTAATATTACGGAGAAACCATTACATTCCAAGTAAAAGATGCGGTACGAGTGAAAGCACCAAAGTATCTGTATTCAACGTACTGTACAGATGCATCGAAAAATGCAACCTTAAAAATACTATTGGAGATATGGAGCCTACACTTTGTATAGTATAACATAAAGAACAATGAAAATGGAGTCTAACGTACAAGGTAAGGCTATCCTATAGACAAGCCATATTTCTCTATTAATAGTAGGCTTATATTCAAACTTCTAATTGACATTTGGAAATTTTAGTAATAGAACTGTGCAATGATTTGGAGCTTCTGACCTCATTTCCTAAAGTTCTGCGTTTTAACTACCAGCTACGTAAATATTTTCATCATTCCATAAATATCAATATGGAATGCTACTTTTCAGGATTTCAATTCTTTATCTTTGATTCAACTAGTCTCCTAAATATAGTATACGCAAAAAGTGATTACATGTTGAATACTACCTTCATTGTAGGTATTATACATATTATGTACATAATACATATATATCTATAGTTATTTCCTATTTACATATATGTTAAACACAAACTTTTAGTGTCAGCTTATAAGTATCAAATGTATCAGTGCCCGCAACGTAAAACGTAATCTTTTATAGGTACTGCAAAGGTACTGTAGGTACATTTGTAGGCACTGATGGTATTCTACTTTGTAAAAAGATTTTGAGTCAAACCCAGTAAGTGCAGAAATGGGAATTTAAGGATTTTAAGTTGAAACCTTACAAGAGACAAGATCATGATCAAACCAACTACTATCACATTTGCTCATGCAGAATAATGTAGCACAATCTTACAGGTACTTAGTTAGTCTTACTACTTGTATAGCATACCGACCATGACCATGGACTACGATATATTATATCTGAAAATCTAAACTACATTACGTCGTTTTTAAGTTATAGTCACAGGATACGAAAATATACAAATTTATATGGGGAAAGTAGGAGAAATCTTATATATAAGAGTAACTAATGTGGGTGTCTTTAAAACATACTTGCACTTAGAATTGTTAAGAATTTAGGAATATTCGTCCAATACTTAAAACTTGAACCAAAATCATCTATCTTTTTCATTGTGTACATGTAGGCAAACTCTTGCTGTTTTAACTGCTTGATTGGTGATGTGATGTACAAAAATAACTACTTTTTTTACTATCTGCATGAAATTGAGAATAGTGCATTCCCTTTAACCGAATAGGCATTTGTCTTACCAAATAAGCAAGCAACAAGCTTTTTAAATGGTAACTAATGGGTGGATAAAAACTGCTATACTTCTTCAACCCAAACCAACAACGTCGATCTTTCTACAATGTTACCAATGACTGACTGAGTAAATAGTTTGCACAACCTTTTTAACTTGCCATTAAACTGAGGAAATAATATAACAGGGCTGCTTACATAAAGTCTCGAATATACACGCAAAGTGTATATGTTGTAGTCTAAAGAGTTTCTAAAATGATAGGAAATGGGCTGTGCAAACTATTTTTTTTGGATTCTACATATCAAAATTGACCAGAAAACGATTTAATTGGTTCCTGTTATACTTTCTCAAAACATTTTTTAATGCATTTGAAAAATGTGATGTCTAACTACTTATATCCATATTGCCTGGATATCAGCTTGGACTAAAACATATATACCTTTACGGTAGACGACTACAACTATTAGTACATAATGCAAGGCAGGACATGCCTATGTATGATCCCTAATTACATGGATTAACGATTAAACCAGAATAAACTTACGGTTCAGTCTAACACGAACGGAAACCCCATTAACTCGCTTTCACCCAAAGAAGGTAAAAGCATCAAAGTGTTTACTCGCGGTTCAAGAGAAGAGAATATTTTTCCAGATCTATTTATTTTATTGACTGTACTTCCTAGAAGCAGCTTGCCTGCTAAGTGGCACTTGAACGTGCTGTCTCTTTTCGTCTTTTCTACTAGGAATATACATAATATTACATATGAACACGCCAATAAAAATATACAAATCCAATCTAACCCAAGCGTATATCTACATCCTGCTGGAGTACTATAGTACTCAACGTCATAAATATCTGTCGCAGCCACTTTTTGCAAGCCACAACTGTTGATAGTTTCACAAAGATATGGATGTACAATAGGTGTACGTAAAAAACTTTTCTCGTGTGCATCTTTTTGGTTTAGCGATAAAAAAAAAGTTACTGCTTTCTTCGCAACGTTTAGGATTGCAATTGCAATTACAACTGGTGTTATTTATTTAACGCAACTACGCTATTATAATTAAAATTATATAATTTTAAATGAGAACGTGTCTTTGCAAAGGTACAGTTAAGTGAGTACAATACTTAATTAAGACAAAATAAGTATGAGACTTAATTTAGATACCTAGCTAAACTTATCTTATAGAGATAGAATCTGATTGCACTTGCTCATTTAGATTACATCTTCGTAGAATTATATAGACTAGGTATTCAAGGCTTCTATTTTATAAAGCAAGTCCTATATTCATAAATAGTTTTAATTTCAATGCATAATATATATTGAACATGGAGTTTGACGAAGTTATTATAACTCCGCTCACATTACACCCATGTTACAGTATTGCTATGAAGTCATCACAAATTCTGATTGAAAACCGAACGTCAATTTCTCGAGAGGGATAAAGTACAAGAAACACAGAAAAATATAGTACAACTAAAATTTTAATAGCCAAGTAGTATCTGACAAAATTAAGTTTTAAAAAATTTATGACTTAAGTAGACTAACATCTAATGGATTGAGTAACTCTACTAGCGATATACAATTAAGGCTTGCATACAATTTCACAAGATTAAAAGTGCAATAAATATAATGCTTCTAAACTGTGATGGTTAGCAAAGCTGTCATCTTTATAAATACGCAATTATACTAATGGGCTTCTACAGTGACTTAATATTTATGTTTATATCCCATTCTATTACACTCGCATAAGGTATACATAGTATACAGTATTTATATCATCATTTTAATTCATATTTAAAACGTGGATTCTATGCTATCAACATGTACATGGTTTGTCAAGCTTTAATATTATTATTACTGGTATTATAACAAATATAACTTACAGATTAACAATTTATATAAATAGCGAAAGTATTCTTTTCAGTCAAATATGCTTTCTTCACAGACCCCTGAAACTATTTTCACAGATACATAATTTCTTTATTGTGAGCTTTTTACGCTGGGCAAGGAAAGCATTTTAGCGTTTTACGGAATACAAACAAAATGTTAAACTCAATTATAACAATAATTATTTTATATTATAGCTACAACAATGAGTGGTGCATTATTGCTATAATTAAGTTAGGTAACTAATATGAACGTGAACAGCTTAAATATTTGTATAATTATGCACCTAACTGATTGACAATTTTGCTCCCTAAACCAAAGGATTTAAAAATAATAATAAATATTGACTTAATACTACAATATATTGCAAACTATCGACTAAGAATCCCCAGTTAAAATCGGAGAGTAATCAATCGTTACTCCAGCGAGGTTGTGCCTGGTGTCCTTAATCATAACTCGTACTATCGACGTAAAGAAAGACGAATATTTAGGAACTTCGGAGTACCGTTCATAATGATCCAAGCTGTCGAGGATTTTCAGAGTCAGACTGTCGTAATTTTGACGAACAACTTCAATTATCTGTAGAGTAGATAAATACATATTTTGACAATAGTAGAGCCAATCTTATTGGGCTAATCATTTTATAAATGTACTATGGTAGAATTGAAAATAAACATACCTGCTCTTCTGTAGGAGTACTGATGTTTTGACTAGTTAAAAACTCATCAATTTTTGGAGTGAAATGGGATAGAATTCCTCTAACGTTCACTAAGGAGAATGACAATTTCGCTGCACTGGTTTTAAACTCTCCGTTGCTGGAAGTGTATCTTGCAGCTGATAAATAAATTACATATCCATTCAGTCATTTAAAGGATAAAATAAAATAATGAGGAATATTTATAATATTAGTGTATCAGACATACTTAGTGAATATAATCCATCAAATGTCTGCTGACATCTAATAATTTCATAATAGAGTTCGTCGTAGGACGCAGGAGTAAGCAAAAATGTGTCCCCATAAGTAACAAACAAATTCACCATGCTGACAATTTGTAACGCTAAGTGAAATATGTCGAACTTCTTCAACAAAGATACTTCGTTGGACAACAAGAACTTCAGAACGGTGAAAAATGCAGTCCATAACTGTCTCCAATCAAAGCTAACTCTTGTACGGGATTTCTTTTGGTAACACAACACGCGATGAATAATACCAACGGATTGCAAATAAATGTCATAGGGGAGCCTCTTTGTCAAATGAGTCATTAAGAACTCCACCATTAGATCTGTGATGAAGATAAAATTTTGTTGATACTTTGACAAAGGGTATACAAAATGAAAATTTAATTAATTCACTGCAATGCATTAACATACCAATTAATGCACATGCTAAGGGCATTGGAGGCGCCAAATCCGGTGAGATTTTGCGATGCCTCATAGGTACTCGATGAAGCTGGACCTATAATAAACAATGCATCATCACATTACAGATGGCATTACGAAACTGCGTACAAATAATTCATATAACAAGACATGGAAAATTAATAATTACCCGAAAAACCAAATGCGGATCGCTCATTAATGCATTAGCATACTGATCTTCAGAAATGCAGGTTAAAATTATGAAACATAATTTAACGAGGTTAGAACTAGATTCTGATTTAATGTCCTGCATAACCATTGACCTAAGCGAAGAACATGACAATGACAATTACAAGTTCCATATAACTATTTGTAATACACTATAGTTTGCAAAAATATTCTTTTAATTTTGATGAAAATTCGACTTACGTGTATTCTATAAATGTAACTAGTAAATTCGAGGGTTGAATTTGTAAAGGAGAAGTAACGTTTTGCGCTAAAGTATTGCAGGGACTGGTATCAGTTTTTGTGTTAGCCAGAGTCGTCATAAAATTCCTGTTTAAATGAATAGCTTCATAGAAAGCAACCAGTAACCCAACTTTTGTTCCACTGAAAATAGATCAATTCAAATAAAACTACCAAATCCTCAATGATTTAAGTATGTTAAATTTTTTAAAGGTAGCACTTGTAGACATACCATAGACTTTCATTCTTTCCGTTTTCGTCCGTTATAAACATAGACCCAACCATTGAGGTTAGGGAATGCAGCCAACCTGAGTTATTTTCCATAGCTGTGTTGTGCTGCATGCAAAATTCTGAAAGACCGGCAGTGATAGCCTAAAAATTTAAAGGCAGATATAATTAACATTTGAACTTTACGTCAAATTGGAGATTCAAAAATATTGGCTGATATCAAAAACTTAATTAGCATTACCTGACTGTATCCATTCAGTGTTAGGTGGTCATCTACTAATGATAAACGCACTGCACAAGCATTGGGACGATCCTTCTCAAAGTTTACTAATAACGTTACCATGATAAGGCAATCGTGTCCAAATGCTATCCTTGTTTCAGTCTGGCTTAATAGCCAAAATACACTTTCCAAAAATGTACTGCTTGTGACGATGTACTCCATAATTTTATTCTTCGAAACGATTTCCGTTGAAGTCATCATCATTAAAAGAGCTTGAATACATGACTGCTTAACGCATTTGGGATATTCGCCTAAAATGAAAACAATTATATAAAAATGGTGAAACTTGTCTCATTCGTCGTGTTTATATGATACAAAGGATCTATTTGTATATTAATTAAAAGGGGCCTACCTGTAAGAATTGTTGAAGTGTGGCTGAGCAGAGTATTAATAACTCGATTGGCATTTTCAAATCCCATAAGAGCATCCAATAGATCATATCCGAATTCTGCTTTTATTAGCTTTACCACCCCGTCTACCAAGCCTGTCATAGTCTGCAAACAATCAAGATAATTCATATAATTACTTCTTTAATTATCCATCAATATGTACAATGCTTTAATTTTAATGCCCCAGAGTTCTAATTACGTACCAAAAAAGAGTTGCAAATTTTGATATGGTGAGAATTGGAGCTGGTTTCACCCAGAACATTGACGCAGTGAGTAAATAGTGTCCGTATAATTGGCTTCAAATACGGTAGCTGGTCCCCTCTTAATTTGCTTAACTCTGTCTCCAAAACGCTTGGTTTGGGTTTTAGTAAGAAAAATTCGTCCCAAAAGTTGGAGTTGGACAATGAAGGATCTTCTCCCTGCAACAAGAACAATTATTATATTATTAATTAATCTTATCCATGACTGGCTTTCACCAATGCCTATTTACAAAAAGCCAAAAACATGTGCAATATAATGTTGTCTTTGCACCTTCGCTAAAAACTCACAATTTATATCACAAGCTTATAATCTAAAAATCCGTAATATTATTATTAGTAGTACAGATATAGATATAGTAGCTGACAGCTGATCATAATCCCCCTAACTGGTTTTCAGATCAATTCCGTAAAGCCAAAAACAAATATAGATAATAGATATGTAAACATAATTATGTATACCTGAAGTAGCTGTTCGTAAATTTGCACAACTTTTTCCTTTAGTTGCTTTTTACCCAAAGTATGGGCAGATGTTTTCCGAAGGGACATTTTGTCGATCTTTCGGTCAAACCCCAATTCGTTTCAAAAGTACACTCGTATACAGATGACAGATAGTTTTCACTTCTCAGCTAACGAGGCGTACTATAAAATAAAATATTAAGAACAGCTGATGACTGCCTACTGACTATATTATGTAATATCAAATTAGCAGCAAAAATTTCAACATTTGGGGTTTGCTTACATGTGATGCATATTCTGCTTGAAAAACTGATTTGGCTTCGGTTGTAATACTGATAATAATATGTTGCATACAGATTCAGACGAATGACAGATGTTCCGTTCCGTTGCGGTATCTGTAAAAATAATAAATTAGTTCATTAACATTAAACTTTGCAATTGACAATACACAACATAAACAGACACAGACAACAATCAATATTATTACATTAGATTTTAGAGAGTTTTACCAACCTGATATGCTATGTGGCAATGACAGCCTTTCAGACGAAGTGTCAAATCACAAAAATGACAAAAATGTGGGTGGATTATTAGAATATGAATATGAAGTGTGGTGAAGTAGTTGAGTGAGCTGGCTGCTCTAAAACTGCCAACAACATAATATTATTTTTGTGTTTGTAATTTGTATCATCACACTGTTCAGTCAGATTTTCTACTACTTGCTTTATCCTTGGCTTCTGTCACATATTTTAGTGCATAATCTTAGAATGCCTTTTGCTGTAATATTTCATGGCTCATAAGTTCGGAGAAAGCAGAGAAAGTGGAAATAACTTTAAAATAAATAGCCATACAATATATCCAATCTACTGAATTACATTAACAAGAGCTCAGATCAAACACTGTGCATGATTGTTGGCCTTTTTGGAATGAGAATAAATATATCGACGAATTAATTGTTTATTATTCAGCACAGGGAGGGCCATGACAAATAATAATTTTCCTACTTTCACTACTATATACAGTGTGGCACAACCCAAACTTTCCATAGCATCTTAACCACATATACAGACTTTATTCTTTCCCCACGACAGTTGTAATGTACAGATTTATAATATAATTGCCCAGTGATAAATACAGTAAGAAGTAATAGAATAGTGAAAGTTTCAATAAGTGTTCATGTGCAAAAAGAGAAAGCAAAAATATGTATACGCATGCATCCTTCACATTATAATAATATGGGTTTTATTTATGTACGATATTTAATGGGCATACTTACTAGTTCAAAAATAATGCATCTTAGCCACTGTAGTTAAGTATTTATTACTCTTGATTGATTCATGCTCTAAACTCTAAACATATCCTGCGTAAGGATTGTTTTAGGATGTTAGAAAATATTTGCTGAAGAATTAGAGCAACAAAACAAAACATTAATCTTAAGATTCTCATACTCTGGCAATTACATTTTATTTAACCATAACATCGGTCGGTATATAGTATTCACGCATGGTCATACTATATGATTCCCATTAGCAGTCTAGCTTGTACAATTACAACTCAGATATTATTTAATTAATATAATGTATGATGTGCATTATATCACCATTTTATTTTAATACTATAAATATTGACTATACATATAAATCAGTTTACTTTAATATCATTCGCTGCGGTATAATGTGTATTCACATCGAAAGACTTGACGGTTTGCTATGATTATGCAGTGATAATCGCAAACTGCCACAATAGTCACAAATCCCTTTTTACATTGCATCTCGATGATCCAGTGAAAGGAGGGGATAAAGTATACTAAAGTATCCAATCCCTCTTAAATATAGATTATAAATAAATCGACTAATAATAATTCGAATCCGCAAAAATGTTATAATCGCATCCAATACTAAGTAAATCATTGTGATTTAACGCACTATAACAGGATACCGTTGTCGCGTTTGATTCGAAAATAAAAATAAATAAAACTAACAGTTAACAACTGATAAACGAATTGGGCAACGACAACGACAAGACAAAATTCAATGAGGTAGAATGGTTGACTTTAACATTATTTTCAGCTTCTCGCACCAATTATCGAGACACTGAAAAAGAAGGCAAGGGAAAAACATACTTTGATAACTCAAACATAGTACATATGATAAATAGTTAACAATCGTCATCACTTAAGATAAGTTACTAAATTACTCAACGAACGGCAACTGCAAATAATAATAAAAACAAAAAGGAAGTAGTATTTACAGCTTTGTCATTACTATCGCTATAATATCTTAGCTATTAGATTTTCCTTAGTACAGATCTGAACGTGAGTAGGCAAAAAGGTTGCCTAATATTTAGGTCTTACTTGCTGTCCTAAACAAAGCTTTCATGATCAAATATTCTCTCGCCTTGTGGACGTATTACGTAATGAATCATTTTTTACTGTATGTGATGTGATTAGTAGAATTTCTAAAGTGAATAACATAGTGTGGACATAGGTAATGCGCCCTACCTACCTTTCTAACTTCATATAAAACAACCATAAAAATATTAAACTAAATATCATTTTTATACTTTTAGATCTACATAATATAGATCTGTACACACAACAATTATAAGTGCACCTTCCACCACGTGGCCACTCAAAATTAGTTAAAACTTCCAAAATTGGCTGCCATTCTTGATTTCCTTCTTGCAACAGGATCGTCATCAGATCTTTGATTTGACGGTCCGGAATCAAAGGCAGAGCCTAGAGAACACCGATAACAACAATTTACTATCCCTGGTCAATAAATATTACTGGTTATATTTGCATGGAGATACTATAGTGCTCATTAGTAAACTAATTATCAAGTATGTACTAACCTAGTGGTACCCCAGTAGACTTAACGGATTGAATTTCGGCACGTGGTTTGGTCATATGACTGCCTTTTACATTGGAGGCCAGAGCTCGATGAACTTGTAACGGGACAAATCCATCATATCCCCTATTAGAATTGTTGTATGATCTTTGAGTCCCTGGGGATTCATAGTGACGCTGAGGCAATGGATGAGTTTGGGGATTATGCTTAGTTTGGGCATGAGGTGCCACCCAATTCATTGGCGGAGCAGGTGGTTGAGATGGACTCGCAACTTGCTGCTTATTTCTAGAATTATAATTACTTGGGAATTGCGGATGCTGTTGTGGTAATGGATAAAACATTTGGGGCAAAGGTATTGGCATTGGGTTGCCACCTCGAATATGTACTTGCTGGGCAACTGGCGCTGGAGGTGGTCTCATAAAAACGTAAAAAGGATTGCTTTCCGTCATAGTGTTGTTAAATGGAGTAACAGTCGCTGTAGGGGGAGCGTTTCCAAACAATTGATGAGGCAGGATATGGGTGGCTTTCACTTGACCTTGAGCAGAGGGGAAAGGATGAAGGGAAATGTCCTGTTTAATCACAGGCTTAAATGCAGCTGCATTCGGAGGACGTGAATCTACAGTTTCTTTAACAGGTTTAAAACCAGATCCTGATTCAGTTTTGACTGTTCGACTTTTTTCGCCCGGATTAGTTTTAGGGGTTACAAATGGATTCACTCCTGGAACTGAATTTTGATTGTCCCCTTTCTTGTTAAACGGAGGCATTGGTTTATTCGGCATATTAACAATTTTCGCTTGTGGAGCATATTTTGGGAGCTGTGGCTGCTTGTAACCATTTTCAATTGCTTTGGGACCGCGAGTGAGAATTTGTTGGTAGGGATGAAATTTTTCTTGCGTTGCTCTATGATTGGAAGTTTGGGGGGAAGGTTCCTGGATATTTCGGGATTGCTGAATGGGATTATAATTGTTTCGTGAGCTATTGTTATTCTTCTTGTATATATTTTTGCTGAGATTAATAACCTGGAACGGATAAAGATTTACAATTCTAGGTTTCTTATCTTCTTCCTTATCATCTTCAGTCTTTCGATCATCAATTTTAATTCGTAATAACGATGCTAAATCAAAACTTAGTTGATCAGCATCTTTTTGTGTTATATTCGGTTTGTTTCCTAACTGGTTTAGAGAACTAAAATAAGATTTGTCGAAAACACTTGGCGCTGGATCACATAGAACATATAGTGTCACCAGATTTACAGCACTAGTGGATTTAAATGCATCGTCCGAAGAGGCAGGATTATTTGAGTCTGGGTTCTGCATTCCAACGATAGTTCCACGATGGCCTATACTCATTGAAGCTCCACGATCAACGCAAACAACTCTATCTAAAATGTCAAATTTGATTCCTGATATCGGATCCGCACAACCTCGATTTAGAGTGGACTACATTGACAAAATTTAAAAATTAGTTAGTGAGACACTTTTTAGCTAATTTGCATAATTATTCTAAACTATATTTCCAAAAAGGTATGTACCTTGAAAACAAATTGCGAGGGGATAGTAACTCTCCTCCTGGCTACAGTTTTGTCCTGGCCTTTGTTCTTGATTATGTAATTCCAAACACGTTCAATGTCTTCCTCGTCCAAAATGTTGGTATTCATCGGAATACGCTGGAGATCGCGAACACCACGTTCTTCCAACCAATCAACCATATCGTCGATTTTCCTAGATGGCTCTTCTGGAAAAATTTCAGACGCGTGGAGATTTTCTTTGTTCTTATCCATTGTGCTCATATATTTAACAAATTCTGAGAATTTGCTAACGTATTCTATTACAATTTATTTAAAGGATTATTTACACTATGAACACAAAATAATGCATAAACATAAGGTAGTTAGTTAGGTTGGTATTAGGTATATGTAAATCAGTAAGCCAAATAGAGAAGCGGATAAATAAATATATATAGGTCGTAGAATAATTTCTTAAAATATTAGGCGACAATGAGACCATTATCGTACCATTAACTAGCTGAATAGCTTTAAGAGAATACATCCACGTTTGATCCCTCTTTCGAGTATATCCTCTGACTTCCAAATTTTTCTTATTAAACTTCAAATCCAAGCCAACATTTTTCTTTTTTTCTGGCAAAGGAGGAAAATCTTCTAAGCTACTTAAAGAGCTTAAATCTGAAGCATCGTTTTCATTTGCTTTGTCTTTTGTTTTCTTGGGACTCGATTCTTTCTTAGGTTTCTTTTCTTCAACTGCAATAAACAGAGATCCTGTGAGTCGACCTAGTACGTAGGCGCTTATTTGACACTGACCAGCAGCTTTATACGAAGGAAAAAATTTCTGACTATCCAGTGGTCCAATGCCTGCTGCATTCTACAAATAATACAACACAGAAATGTTTTAGAAATTTTCTTATACGTGGAAACCTCTTGCTTTAAGGTAACCGAAGCATTTACCTTTAGATTGTCCTCGTCGTCTTCATTTAAAGGGCTGACGAATTCCACAACGACAGAGGCGGTTCTCTCGTCATAACCTTTCACAATGCCCAAGTTGCCAAACTCTGTTTCTCCAATAGAAAAAACTTGATCACCTAACGGAAATAAATCTGTATACGACTTGGATACCCGCTGATCTTTGTAAAATGTCTCCATAACATTTTCATCATATATTGCTGTTGCAAGGGTGAAGGGTTGTTCAACTCTACTCCACTATGTATATAAACAAAGATTAGCAAACCAAACAAACTCAATTAAATGGTAATTGAAATGGAAATGTCTCCTTTTCCTTTTATTATACCTGTACGTCGAAAAGAACTTTCCCTCTGGAATCGACTCGAACCTTTCTTCCTTCCATCATCTTTGCCCAAATTATAATGTTCAAATCATCCAGTCGAATACCTTTGCATTTAATGTGCTTCTCCATCAAACTTTTTGCAGTCAAATTGAAAGATTTTTCATTGAAGTCGTTGTCTATAATTAATAAAATAAGGATATTTATGAAATACAAAATTAATCAACAAAATTAAGAAGTAATATTCATGAATGCTATGCTAGCATAAGGTTTTACCTCGGTAAACATAATCTCGATCTTTCAAAAACTTTCCTTCCTTTGCGCTAACGGCCGAAATTAAAACATAAGTCAAATGCGGCCAATTGACCCAAATAGATTTTCCAATAAGTTTTACAGCAAGAGCTTTTACATCCATCTCTTCGAAAATATGGTTCTCCATTTTAATGATCATAGACTCTTCTCGAGACGTAAACTCAAAAATTTTAACTTCGGCTTTATCCATGGAGCTCTAAAATCAAATTAGATAACTTGCTGTAAAAAGCGTAATAGCAATGTCTATTATTTTTACTAGAATATTTTAAGAAGAATAGTGAAATTACGTCATGAGGAATCGACTTTAAAGTTGGAAAGCCTTGATAAATAGTATCCCTCTTAGCCTTCGGATGAACTCCCTTTGGCAATAACGCTGCGTTGTAAGGCAGCTCTTCAAGAGTTTCCAACTTTGCATTAGAAGATGACAATGATGGGAACGAAAACGCAGGAGGAATAACTAGCCCACAGTCGTCCTCTGTGTAACTGTTAAATAAAGTTGTTACATTAATACATTATATTTATACAAGTACAAAACATACTAGGCGCTTGCAATTATGTAATTTCCATACCTGTAGATTAGCATAACGCCTCGGGAATTTCGACGTTGTTCTTCCGGGCTAAGATTCACGGATTCCTTCTCCATAGCTCGTAATAGTTTCATTTCATCTATAAATGGAATGAGCACCACCGCTTCCCAATCCTGTTTCTTGCCATTTAAATCTTGAGTAAACTTTTCCGGGTAAAATTCCACTATTGGAGACTTTTCCTCCGTCATCAACCACTATTAAAGGACAATCCAAAAATTATAATTACAATGTATGTGTGAATTGGAGAATGTGTGAAATACAGATATTTGACACATTTGAATCTACAAACTAGTAACAACATATTTACCTGATAACATTTTGGTAGTAGCTTTTTACTCTGGGACGGCAAAACACCTAAAAGTTGCTGAAAGGGCTTGAATGGTTGTCCTCTGTCGAACCGAACATTCATGCCCTCGAAATTTCTTAAATCGGACGAGAAAGGGGCGTAGTGGGATGGGTAGTACCAACCCCAGGAGCTAACACCTTTGTAGTAATATAACAAAACCCACTGAACTGCCCTAATATATTCCGTAGCTAAATTCTGGAGAGTGGGTTTATTTAATTCTTGAACTTCTATTTTGGTTATATAATAGTCTTTTTTGTGATGAAAAAACTCCAATCGCATTTCCGGACTGTCATCTGGGTTGAAAATTTCATCATCGTCGGAAAAAGCTCCACAGCGTAATTTCGTTTCACCTTCACCTTCATCCCCTCCGTAAACTGAAGTATTAGTCCGGGCAACCAAAGCTGCAAGCTCTGAAGACATTGGCTCTAGTGCCTCTTCCTCCATGTCATTCCCATCAAAGTCAAAATCTTCAAACTAAATAAAATAAGTAAATATTTCGTTTATTTATTTGCCTACAAATAAAATCACTATAATAAACAATTCAGACAAAAAAAAATTGTGAACTCTTACCATTTTTTCTCCTAGAACAATATTTTTTCCTGTTTTTGACTCCATATATTGCATATCGTCGTAAGTTTCTCGAAATACTTCCAAATCATGCTGACTTAATGCTTTGACAAAAACTTCGAACCGGGCCAAGTTTAAAATCCCGTTTTCATTAAGATACCCACCAATACTAGGAATGACGCCCATATACGTCCTGTATAGCATGGGTAAAGCACCTTTTGTGATGTGTAAATTGGGCAAATGAGGAACGAAGTCATTTCCAACCAAAATACTCATTAAAATCCAATCGTCAATTACGCTTTCTAAGTCATACCTGCAAATAATTTTTAACATTTGTGATACAGACAGGCTTTTAACAAATTGATATAATAACAACTGTTTACATTTGCTGATTGGACTATGCAGAAATACACTTACTTTAACTTTCCATCAGCTTCTAATTGTTTTCGTAGAGGTTGAAACTCTTCATCAATATAATCTCTCAGTAAAGATAAATGTAGCAAAAAGAAAGTAAGCTTATTGGGTAAAGGGGCTCGGTACCCTCCCCTCACATTTCCTTTGTCATCTAATGGTGGTGCAGTTAAATTTAATTCTTCAGTCTTTGCGTTATCCGGCAACTTGGTATTTTCACCATTCGACTGAGTAGCAGGTGCAGACTTAAGTATATCTACATACTGCAACCCGTCAATTAACGTGCATTGTGCTACTGTCTTAGGGTTGTCACCATTGCCCACCGCTGACGAATTAGCTTTTGAAAGAAATAACGAAACGTTCTGTAAATCCAGATTGTTTGCACTTTCTATCGGTGGTCCAGAAACTGGCTTTTTAGGCTTCCTGTCCCTTTTCTGTGTACTAAATTTAACCTCCTCCCTATGGAACACAATTACAAGGTTATCTATCAGTATTTTATATATTTTTTCTAATGTTTTATAAAGTTCAATCCAGTATAATATACAAATAGTAAAATACAAGTAATGTGATTAATTAGCTTTTACCGAAGAAGAGAAAACTTGAGTTCGTGTGTGGAGAGACCTAGCATAATAAGATCTGCATCCAGTCCATACAGGCAGTGGCGAGTTTCTGGATCGTATTCTGGTTTAGACCGAATGTGTCTTATAAAATCCATTACTTTATGCTCTCCTTCGCCGGGAACATCATGTCCTGATAAATATATCTTCAGACCTAACACAAATATAAATCCCGATGAAGTATTTATTTCCAAATAAAAATGTCAATGTAGTATTAGCGATTAAACAATTGAATCTGTTTTACTAACCTTCTTGCTGCCACAAAGCATCAGTAGAAACCTTTACTTGAATGAAGTACTTTAAATGTTCCTGAAGCCTTGCCATAAACTCTGTTCCAGGAGTGATACAATTAGAATCGAATCTGTCTTCGCTGGGCAAAACTTCTCCTTTCTTGATAGCTTCCGCTTCTTGTTCTTCTGCTAGTCTCGCAGAGCGGAATCTGCGTCCTCTTTGCTGTAAAATGGATTACATTTTACATTTTATACTAAAATGCTTAAAACTAAATTGAATTGCATTAACTCAACATACCTAATTAATTAGAAATTTACCAAAGGTCTTTATTTACCTGATTCATTTTTGCTCGAGGAGCTACTCCGTCAACGGCCATGAAAAACACTTTCTGAGGTTTAATCATTTTAAAAAGAAATTCTATGTACGAAAAAATAGCTCTAAAAATAGCGTCTTCTGGTATCCTAAGATGAATATCTTCGTCATTAGGATGCGAACATGCATGAATTATACCATTCATATCCAAGTATAGGTTGTCAAATTCCGGAATCTACAACAAAATATATTATTAGCAATTTAGTATAATAAACCATTTTTACAGGGATTACGATGTAAAATTTTGATTCAAACGCTTGGCAATAGTTGGTAGTAATTAGAAATTCACCTGGTAGTCTTTAATCTTTTCTGAAAGACATGGATACCTCTCCGATATCCATCGGTAATACTTAGGTATACCCATTTTGGCTCAGCGATATTTTGAGGTCACCAGGAAACTTTTGACTGTCTTTTAAAATGTGATCCTGTAAGCAAAAATCAATTTTCTATAGTTATCGTTTACCGTTCAATTTATGAATACTGAATCATAATTATTGTAAAATTAATAGGAAAAATGAACTTTGAACTAATTTTTACAGCACATTTTAAATATTACGTATACTTTCGACTCCAAATTTCGTTTAAAGTTTAAGTCAAATCGAGTTGTTTTATGTACTTTACTTTTTTGCTTATACTTACCCCTTGCGCTTGAACTTTGAAGCAGCTGTTTATGATGATGTGATGATGACTTTTTTACTGACTTTTACATCACAGTTACGTAATGTTCTTCGTTAACATTTTTAGTAACAAGGACTTGATTTCAATTAGTTTAAAGTTCTATAAATGTTAACTTTCACTATAAACTTATATGAATTCCGGGAACTAAAGGTAAGCACAAAATTGTTATTATATCGGGAATAGAGGTAGAGAAATCGCATTTTTATATAAGTCTGCCTGCCTGTCTAGTGCCTATAACTATAGCAAACCGTATACTATATTATAATCTCATCATAGTGCATGTATGTATGGCAGTATGGCATTTAAAAACGGGCCAATGAAAGTATGTGTTTGTAAACCGCGTATTTTGACCAAGGCAAGGGTTTTGAGGTGTATGAATCGAAGAACCCTGAATGTTTATGCAGTAGTGCAATAATGCAAACGACGCGACATACCTACTAGTATATAAATATACATGACAGGAACCTGCAGCTGCGACGGAAAAAAAGAGTTTGCGAAAGCGGTAGATTTTGAGGTTTTACGGTTAAATATAAATAAATATTCAGTGAGATTACTTTTCGCATTTTGTTTGTAGTTAAAATTGTTTGAATTGAACATTATTATTCATCATTGTGTGTAGTAAATTCAAAAGTTGAAGGTGAGTTACATGTGTAAACATGTGTGTACATTAATAAATAC
Source organism: Tomocerus mixtus (assembly GCA_034694165.1). NCBI lineage: Eukaryota > Metazoa > Arthropoda > Collembola > Entomobryomorpha > Tomoceridae > Tomocerus > Tomocerus mixtus. Next base: position 12,624 of record JAQFYC010001117.1, on the reverse strand, counting down.
AGAACTATAATACTTTAACAATAATGTCACATCATCAAATAATTCATTAAAATCATCAATTTGGCATTGATTTTAATTTAGTGCATTGTATACTTTCTTAAGGAACCATCCACAATACCCATATTATCGTAGATAAGGATATCGTACCACATGTACAAGACGAGGACACAAAATTGAGAGATGGACCATCCTCCCCCAGATCCCGTTAATCCTTCTGAGGATACAAAAGGAAAAAAGAAAAAGAAGAAGCCAGATCTGCCGATTGTTCCTGTCAAAAATGCCGCTGATTATCAAAGGATGAAATTGCAGCGGCTTTTCGCTAACCCGGAAAAGCCAGTTGTCCTTCCTATAAAGCCGAAAGATAAAAATTTACCAGCACCTCCTGAATTTGTACGAAATATTATGGGTTCTAGTGCTGGAGCAGGTTAAAAATTATATATAAATTGGTTTAGTCATTCATATTTATAAGTATACTGTTAATTAATATTGATTTAATTCCGTTTTAATAACGAATTTTTTGTTGTTGTAGGAAGTGGAGAATTTCATGTATACCGGCACCTTCGTAGAAAAGAATATGCTAGACAAAAATATATTCAGGAAAAGGGAAAGGTAGAACAACAAGATGTTGATTTTCGTGAAAAAATAGAAGAGAATAAAAGACAGGAAGAATTGAGAACGGCAAAAAAACGAGCAAAACGTTTGAAGAAGAAATTGAATGCTAGGAAGAAAGCGAAGTCTGGTGCAAATAATTCCAAAAAGGATACGTCTTCAGAATCAGAATCTGAAAATTCTGAAGCAGAAGGAGAAGACACACCTTCTACAGAATCTGCTCAAGGAAATTCAGACACAGTAAACCCTGTCGATGCAACATTGAAAATCTCAACGTTAATGTAGTTCAATAGAGAAATTCACCTCTAAATAAACAGTTGCTTTTTGTAGGGTTGGTAAAGGTGTACGTAAAGTATGGGGGAATAATGTATAAAGTTATGCAATTTAATTAAATACATAATTAGAAATGAGGTAAAAGTTACTTAATTACAAATAATCTATCAGATTAAATTAAATGTTATATTTCTGTGTAGTTTTATTTTTGAATATGCGATCTTAGCTCATCTGCAAAATGTATATATAATTCAATTGAATGGTTTAGCATTTTAACTTATCAGAGGATTTCTTTTTTTTAAGATTTAGTATGATTATATTTTGTTGTCCTCCTCTATGGCTTATTTATTGTATCTTACTACTTTGTTTAAATAATTTGTATATTTTATAGCATTTCCTTACCATTAATTCAGTGTTGCACTGTGTGAAATAAACGGTCTGGGTTTGCCCGATTTGTGAAATTGTTAATTAGTCAGTCTTTCTTGATTAACTTTATAATTTGTAATAAACAAATTTCTATAATACTATATTAGTGTAACATGGATCGATTTAATTCTTTCAATCTAAAATGCACTTTTAACCGAAGTAAGCTAAACGCAGATGGGGATAAATAAGCATACGAAATAAAATGCTGTTATATATTTCGCGAATGCTAAAAAATATTGCAAAAAAACATTTATAATTTATGCATTTGAAAAATTAACAGTAACAGTATTATTTTCAATCAGAACTGGAATCTATTTCTTTGTCATTAGTACTATTTTTGTCTTCATCAGAGTCTTGGTCATCTAGGTCATCATCAGAGTCCATAGCGGAAGTTGTTACATTGAATTTCGCGTTCAACAATTTTCCTTCTATGGGTTCAGAGCTCAACTGTTCAAATGCTTCCATTGCATCTTCGACATTGTCGAAGTGGAGGTAACATCTTCTTGCGTTAAATCTATTTATGTTAACTGCGTTTGGAAACTTGTCTGTTATGACTTCCGTCTTCAGTGAACGCGGCAATCTCTCAAGAACAATTCTGCATGAATCAAACAGAACAGATAAAGACATTTATTCTTGGCCACACTGTGATATTATAAGTAGTATCTGAACTTTGATTGTTAGAATTAATTTCTAAGTCTAATTTTTGTTTATTTATTTATATGTATATTTAGAATTTTTGATGCTAACGTCTTTTTATCAATGGTCCGTTTCTTTTCCTTCTTGGGTTTAGGCTCTCGTAAATACACATCTTTTGGAATAAGGAAGCCAACATCATCATTCTTAAAGGCTTTAATCTTCTTCCGAACCTCTTCTTTCAAAGCAGGACTTTTGCACAGTACAAAGAAAAATCTGCAAATAAATAAAGTACATAATTAAATTATTTCAGTTCATTCTGGTGTCCTTTATTTTATTGAAATGTCAAAAATGACCTCTGAATGCTACACAGCTGACAGCACAAGATTTTCTTAACTATGTTTTTATTACTTGTTTTACTTACCTAGGCTTTTTCTGACGTGGAAAAAATACGTTCTCTATTCCGGGATGCAGGGGAAGTACCAAAGATTGGATTAAAGACTTTTCGACTCTATTTTTAATTTTTACACATAAAGATTTATCTTGTCGCTCCACGGCTTTCTTTTCCTTTTGCAGTCTCCTGAAATCACCTTTTGTTGCCATCTCGGAAGTGGAACTTTGATTTCTATTTTTAACTGTCCTTATACTATTTTTTCTCTAACCTTCACTTCCTCAAATCCCCAGATTTCCAGAAGCAATAGTTACAAATCAGCTGGGTGTACAATTTTAACAGATTTCACGTGCAAAATTACCAAAACATTATCCACGACACGAGGTTGACGAGGAATCCCAATTTTGAATTTCCAGCAATTTTGTGATCACATGCATTGCATTGTCTACGACGAAATGCATATTTACACATTACCGATACAAATATCCACAATCCACTTCACGTCCTCCACACGCACACTGCACACTGCACTGTGACATGCTATTCTTGCTGTACCCCAAAAAGCAAAAGTAGTTTTCCATTCTAGTTAAGTAAATTCAAAACTAACATTTTTAGTTTAATTTCCAAAAACTTCCATATCGTCTTTTTGTTCTCCTGCACCAGCTGCTAGTCAGAAATTCAGTGAAGGAGGAAATACTGGTAAGTTAATTAAAGCTGATCACAAACGGCAACGTCATAATATGAAGAGAGGAAAGCTTGAATATAATGTACATAATTTTTAATGTTATTTTCAATTGTGTGTATTTTAATGCTCTTAGCTTACGAAACGTTTATAGGGAACAATTTCTCAGTGGTCTGTAGGAGCCCGAAAAGTAAAAGTCGATTTTGTGCCAAAAAATGGATTCTCATAAAGCATTACTACTGGATGGAGGATTTTCTAATGCTCTTGAGAAGCACATACAGTTCGATGTTCATAAGGAGCCTTTATGGACAGCGAAGGCATTGCACTGCGATCCTCAATCCATTGTTGCAACACATTTGGAATATTTAGAAGGTTTGTTTAATTAAAGTACGGCAATTATATGGTTTATGCATTCGAAAGCGAAAATATGGTGTACAGTGATTAAATGCTGACAGGTAATACATATATAGTTTTGTGAAAATTGAAAAATATTATAAATTATTGGTGAAAGTTGGTGAAAGGTCCATACAATAGTAAGCATTTGTGTATATTCCGGTGAGGTGAGGACTCCCTTGTCCTAATCCAAATATGCACTGAGATTGAGAATGTGTATCTACGTACCCTAAATTAGTAGTCATTCGCTTTCTCTTTTTACATAGAAACACTATTTAAAACTTTCACAAATACTTTCACTGTGATCACGCAATAGAGTATGTGCGTTTGCACTGTGCCCCGTTTACCTGTATTTTAAAGTCACATTTCTCATTACTTTCTCCAATATTGTACATTCGTTCCTGCTACACCTGTGAAATAAAAATCATTTCGTATTGTTTTTTTAAAGCTGGATCGGATATTATCGAAACGTCTACATATCAAGCAACTGTACCTGGATTTCAAAAGTACCTGTCTCTCAACGAGGAAACGGCGGAAAGTCTTATGACCAATTCGGCAGAACTGGCCAAAAATGCTGTGGACACCTTTCTTCAATCAGGTTATATGTTAATTATTTATTTTGATACTACATACAACTAGAACAATACTTGTGTACGAGAGCTTTTACACAGTATAGTTACGTTCACTTGCAGACAAATCAAAAAATAGATCTAAACCATTAATCGCCGGATCCATTGGACCTTATGGTGCTTATTTATGTGATGGCTCCGAGTACAAAGGAACGTACGTAGAAAATGTCAACCAGGAAGATATCGTAGCACTTCATTTACCTAGAATTAAAGCTTTAGTGAAAGGTGGTGTGGATTTATTAGCCATTGAAACTATGCCGTCCATTAAAGAAGTTGATATATTGCTAGCTCTACTACAAAAAGAATTTCCTGCTGTCAAAACATGGGTCTCTTTTTCAATTAAGGTAAATTGCAATAGTAATTATTTGTTCTACAAGATCTTCGGCAATTTGTTTTGTAATTACGACAATCGGGTATTTAATTGTCTTACAGTTTTATATAATTGGTTACTAACTGTGCAGGAAAAGAATCCTACTTTCACAGCTTATGGCGACTCCATAACAGAGGCCTTCCAAACTGTTGCGAAATATTCTCAAGTGTGGGGCTTTGGTATTAACTGCTGTGCTCCCACAGACATCTCGCTCTTTCTCAAGGAAATCTCTAATTTTAAAGTGACGAATGCCGAAGTAGGGAAAGGTATTAAATTAATGGTATACCCCAATACTGGGCAAGACTGGATTCCAGGAAAGGGGTACGAATTTTACTTTATAGCCATAGTATATTATTATAATAAGGAAATTATGATTCTTCTACTAAAATTGACTATATGTACTATGTGGCCTACACTAGTTAGTATTCAAATTGTTCAATTCTGTATATTTAGGTGGATTAAAGATCCCGTTCCTACATTAGACACGTACGTGAATGAGTGGATGACGCTTGGTGCTAATGTAGTGGGAGGCTGCTGTCAAGTTGGTGCTAAGGAAATACAAATGATGAGACCCTTAGTTGACCAATGGAACACTAAGGAGATTGCAAATGTGCAATAAGTCTCTAATTAAAGAATGACTTTGCCAACAACATGCATCCTTGTTACTTATGCATAGTAGTACAATCAATAATGTACCTTAATATAATATGCTGTAATATTTTAAGATAATCCGAAGCAATAATAATTATTATTATACTCGATAATCATTTATTATTGTACGCACAGTACGCAGGTACTCAACAAAATTGAATGTTTTGTGTTCATTTTAATAATTTGTTCTAACTAAAAATCATATTGGTGAAAAATTATTACATTTACAAATGCATTCACTCACAATCAGTATTATAGTTTGTCTTATAATTGTAAGGGATATACTGGAAGGTATAAGCGAATCCAGTCTTACATAGCAAATGAAATAACTATATTTCATATACTGCATATCTATACCGATTAGATGACACTTTAATGACAATGCTAAATGTTCTAACATTTCTAATTACATAGGGACAACGTCTGCAAAACACAAATATCGCTTATCATCATAGTAGCTTACCCATAATATGTCTCATTTCCCATTAATTGGCTCCACAAGTACAATTAATAGAGAATGGAATTTGTGAACTAATGTGGAATATTACTGAAATATTTTGATGGCAAGAAATATTACGATTTTATATCCTGTCGGGAATGCATGTAATTATATATCCGTACATAAGAAATGGGCGCAAAACGACGGAATCTGATAGCTACATCGTAGGTGTAGGATGATTATGAATTTCACATAAGCCTTCATTTAAAATTCAATCACTGTCATCATGATGGTTGGCCGAATGAGAATGTGAATGATGATTCAATGGGGTTTTAGTTTCTTCTTCATCTGAACCATAAATAACATCTTCGTCACTGTCGTTCACCATTGAGAATGATGGGTTGTCCTTTGTAATTTGGGAAGCTATAAAATGAAACAAAAGTTGTATTAAAGTAAAAGTTATAATTGTATTAAAGTAATATTTAGCTCGCTGTATTTAATTGCGCTTGATATGGGCACTGTGAGACTAGGAATATTAATGTACACTTGTGGCCCCAATTCAAATGAACCGATTCTTTTCAAAATCCACATCAAGTCAACCTTAAATATTATAGTCTTTCTCTGTGTACAGTAATCTGAGTATCTCAATTCCAATTCACAAGCAAAAAATGAGAATCTTTTGATATAATTGCTTTATAGCTTAAATATTTATGTAGATACCTATGTGTCATGATATATATGTGCATGTGTATACGTAGATTTTTATGTAGACAACAAAAAGTGGGAAAAGAGCTTAAGTATGCTTATACAACAACACTTACAAGAATTCAGCGTTGCAGACGATGAAGGTGAGTACACATAGACCATTGTGAATACATAAAAGTTTAGGAGACCATAGAATGACATGAATTCTGCCGAAGAGGAGTACTTTGTGGATAAGTCAGCAACAAAATGATCCTCCAAAATGTCCATTCCAAAACGCATGTATGTTACCACCATACTTACTTTCATAACAATCAGCATAAGTACGGTAAGAAATTTTAGTCTCAGATCTGTAAATGTAGCAAATAGATTGAGGATTAATTATGTATAATTGCCATCACTATTGATGAGGTTGGACGGATTGATTAATATACGTAGTATAAATAATACTTAATATACATTATAGTTTTCCTTGACGGTAGCACCGGACGTACTGAATGATTTATGTAATCATTATTATTGTACCATGATAAAAGTATCACATTGTTTTGTATTGTATACCAATCCTCACTTTGACATAAAATTGGGTATACTCAAGATTAAAAAAGAGCACGAATTATATTATTACTGACAAAACAAGTCTTACCGAAATACGGCATAGATCTCAATTCGCTGTACGCCTTCAATACAAGGTACACCAAGTAAATCAAGTAGCATATTCCGCTTGTAATGAAGAAGTTTTTTAAGTTCTGAAATTTACCGACAATGGGTTAGTTCACTTCACATAAGGTTTAATAGATAAATACTACATATCATCTTGAGATTTCACTAATTATTTAATTCCTAAAGTACACTTTACATAGAGGCAATAAGTATTAGGTATACATATACCGTATATAGCTGTTCAGTGCATCTACATACATATAAGCTAACATTCAGCAATTTATCATTATGAAAGTATGTCATTTTAATTCTGTAAAAGTAATTAGCTTGTTTTGTGTATTTAGGCTTTGAAGGAAGATAAATTCATAGAGCTCACGTTAAATTTTTCAGTGTCCAATACATAGCTGTATGAAGGATCTTTTGCAGCGTTCATTTTTTGCCATACAGCTAGGATAATAGCAGACAACCAAAGACAGCCAACTAAGATCAGTTTTGGCATGTAAAAAGTCAAGAATCTCCTTTCCACCTGTTTGCAAGGTTAAATCGTATCATATTATTACTTTGGGTTGGTTTGTTAAATGTTAGTTAACAAATCTCCTTATCTGTACAGATCATTTATTGTAATTTTAATATCAATGTACATATACAAGTGAATTGATAGATTGTAATTGACATGTCGTGTAAGGAGGAGATGTATGATTGGTGTATAAAGTGTAATACATATGTACTGATATTTATCTTCTTAGCACTTGTGAAGGTATAGGAGGGACAGTTAGCAATTAAGGATAAGAGGTGTAAGTGTACACAAATTATGATAATAGTAAATATGTTTATAAATTACTTGACGCAGGCCATGGTAAATTGACAGCCAGAATAAAAAGAGTCCAGATATGAAAGTTATTTGGAATACAGCATCGAGCATCCCAGGAAAACTTGAGTTGATAAGAAACATCAGAGGAAAAGCTGGATCTAAGAGTCAAATCAAAGCAAGTCAAAATAGTCAATAGGCAGTCATTTTACAACTCTCAAACGAACAGTTTCATTAGCATTCTCTTCCACAATAGTCATAACCTTAATTAATAATAGCACTTCATTATAATAATTTGCATATAAATGGGATGGGTTGATCGAGAGAATGTGATTGCACTTGCTCGTAAATTGAAACTTGAGATAAAACGCACAAAAGTGCTTTTGGCTTTTATGTACTCATCGTCAGATCAGACGTTACTTCTACATGAATTTATGCTTGTCTATATAAAGGAAAACACTGCATTGTGAAACTGACGAAGTTATAGGTAGGTAGCTATACTTATTGCCATTTACAAGCAATTCTGTTTATTGATGCTGCTATTGTATTGACATATCTTTAAGAAATCTTCAATATTTAGCAATTGCAAAGAGTACATATAATAGAAATATTTACTACCTACTTAAGATAAGAAGTCATGAATTGGGTAGTCAAGTCACATATACATACAAGGATTTTAAATACTTATAGGTCTATACCAAATCGACATGAGAAGGTGAAAAAGATGAGAAGTGCAACAATGAAGACAGCTAGACAATAAAACTCAAGAGATAGACACATCTTTCCGCTATTAAGGCATCTCTAACGTAAGAAGACGTAAAGCAAAGTTGCAGAAAAGATCTCCTTTGTCGCAATCACAATCATTTAGTGTGAAAACTAATTTTTACTTAATGTAGTACATATATCCACCTAAATTTTGTTTAATTTTTAAAGTGTTAATGCTGATTGACACGATGATGATGTGATGTAAGTACTTAGGTATTTGTAAACGTCTAGTTGTAGACTTTGTGGAATTATATAACGCTTGTACTAGAGTACTTCACACAAGGACAAGTATATTTTTATTGTTATTATGAGAGCACTTGTGAAATTCTCATCTTATGCACTTAAAACTCCTAGAAGTTGACACTAATAACTAATTGAAAAGAGTAAACAAAACACTTACTATTGTAAAGGAAAAGGAGTGGGAGAAGAACAGACATCCACTTCTGCTCAATGGACCAGTCGGACATCACGTATTTTCTTAGGACATACATGAACCAACACTAACAAAGGATAAAATAGAACACCCATATATAATACATACTCATTAAAGTATTAAATCATTGTTGTGTTATTAAATAAGACTAGACTAAAGCTTTATACGCTTCAGCATTCAGCAATCTAAAACAAAAGATGGACTTTGAAAGATTTCATGGTGAAGAGTAAGGAGTAAGAGTATTAGCGTATGTATATAACTATAGCTAACGCCAACATTGGCATACATACATATATAAGAGAACATTCACTAATGAACAACGTTTCATTGCTTGTTTCGATGTAGTGTAATATTACGCTTTGCAATTACGAATTACAATACACCAATTTTAAGTTATATTGCAATTACCTACGCACATTTACGATAAAAGTGAGAGCATGACTGTAGTTCATATAATTGCTGCACAATTGTGCATCTGAAATCTTATGGTTTAAATGCTTGAGGCTTACCGTGATTCCAAAGCTGGCTGCTGTGTAAATGAACCGGAATGACATTTCTAATTGGGTGAAGGACGGGTTGTAGGTCTTGAACTGTCATTAAAACGTAAACCATTGTTGCATCAGGTGAATATTTGTCATTCGTGGGAGGTGTCATTGATTTCCAGATAAAACAACAATAAAAAATTACAGGTTGGCATTAGTCTCAACTATGATAAGATTAACATTAAATATACAGTACACAAATCATTTAAGAAAGTTCAGTGTAGATTTAGAGGTACATCGATGCTACATGAGTGATAATTTTGTATGTACCTACTGTATAAACAATGGTAGGTAAAGGTAAAGTGAATGATCCACTCATAATATACGTACATAATTAAATTAATATTAGATTAAGTTATTATACAGTCGTGCCAAACTGATTATTAGTTATGTTAATTCTATACTTTAGCATGAAGGTGCATAATATTAAAACTTACATGAAATTCGATGTCCTTTATTTTATAGCGATCGTTAACCTTGTCCAAGCCTGTGATTGTCATATCTATGAAATATGTCGCAAAGTCAATAAAGCCTAAATGCAGAACAGTAAACGGTTCACATTTTCCTCCTCCGGGGCAATTAAGACGTCTATTGCGTTTCGTGGGATGTTCCATTAGCTTCATTGGCTTATTCTTAGAAATTCCATACAGATCCAGAGTTATCGTGAAGGATTTCTCAAATGTTTCATCTAATTACACAGATTTTCGTATTTTTACTGCTTTTCTTCAGCAAGAATGCATTCATACTTAACATATTACTTAAAATGATGTGTATTATATAGCAGTAAGTATATATAGGTACCGTCAATGCTTCCTGTATCTACTTGGGCTATCAGCCAAAGTTGCTGGTTGTATGTTGTCAAAGGAGGTGATGTTAAGCCAAAGGGTCCTGTGGCCATTTGGCTTGCGTTAACTAAGGAAGATGCGTGAATTTCTTGTGTCCACGTTATAGGAGGTCCTATATGGTACACAATTAATTATGTAAGGAATATTGATTAAAATCTCTCTATGTAGCTACAGTTTTGAGGGAAGCTGAATTTTGTAATGGGTAATTGCAATTAAGTTGCCAGCGACCTACCCACAAGCCCGATGAAAATAACAAGACCAAGAGCCACGAAGAAACCCATGAAAATAATGACGAATTCTCGTTTGTGCATCGTGTAAAGCTTCATTTGAACGGATCTGCAAAATTTCAGAAAACGATCAACTACATTTACATTATGTTCAATAATTTTACCCTATATTTTTCAGTAAATACATACTAACTATTCTTCAGGGAAGACTAATCGCCGGTGCTTACCAATAAGGTGCATCATATTTAGCAACTACAAATAACGTAGCATTATGTATGATGAAAAACCTGTGCTTCCAAACTTCCAACATATTTATAGGGAACTATATGTAAGTGCATAACAATTGAAATAGCAATTACCTTTCGCATCTGTCGTGATGATATGCAGGAGCCAAATATCTATCGAATACTCCAAACAAGTCGCAACAGTTTGAAGTACATAAATTTTTCATCTTTAAAAAGCCTCCTTTAGGCATATAATAAGAATACCCAAAATTATTTGCATTTGGAGGTTCCATGATTGTTTTCTGTAACTATAAGAGAAATCTATAGTATTTAGGTTATGTACTTATTTGGAAATATATTACACTGAATTTATGGGAAGATCTTTATGACTTATGCACAGTACTAAGAGAAAATTACATAGGTGTATATATATAAATGCTGTGAATTTCCATTAAGTTTACAATTTTTGTTTCATCTTTCTTTAACTTCGTAGGAGAAAGTTTGAAATGTAAACAGCTGCTGGGTAACTTCACCGAATATTATGCGTATCTGTTTTGTTACCCAATGTATGTAAGTTTATCCGGAGTTCTCAGTTCTTACTGTTCCACAAGTAGGTTGAGTAGGGATATATCCTTCTGGAGTATATTTATTCCATACATTGCATTGGAAGACTAAAGCGCAAGTACGAACTCCGAAAATCAATACTTTACGGAATTCTTTCTTTATCCTAGTTTTATAGTCTCATCTTGCGAACTTTATTAATCACACATTACTATATGTGTACCAAGGTGCTGAATGTTTATGATATTGATATTAATTCTCATTTATTTACTTACACAGCCTACAGTGCAGAGCATGAGCATAGTGTGCATTTACAGCATAAATAATATATTAAAAATAACGAAAAGGTTGCATTTATATACCTAGTAAATGCAAAAACTGATGCTGTTTTAAATGATTTATACGTTATATAACATAGATTGAGAAGTAATTGCATCGGTAATTTGTCTATATGCATACTATGAGAAACTGGCCCATACCAACATTTCGAAATATATATACAGAACTTTTTAAGTCTGCTTTATAACATTTTTAATTGAAGAGACCAAAAATTAGCGAAAATTACATCAATTTACATATTTGCATATCACAGCCAGCAGGTTGAGTACCCGATTTTAATTTTTCAACAGACTAGTTTTGCAACTTTTAAAGGCTAAATGTAGAACAGCATTTATTTACTTATCTAGTCATTGTTGTCCATGTAATTTACTGCTACAGGTTGTTTACATTCTCAATCTTCAAAGCCGTTGCTGAACATGGTTGGCACGTGCTGTTTGCCGTAGTACCTGAATCTGAATTCATATTAGATATTGTACAGGGATTGCACATCTAGTATACACATATACTTCAAAAGTAATTGCCGTTATACGAGTATCAGTTAGTATGTATGTACTCTACGCGCATTCCCTTAAGGATAGAATAGAACTTCTCATGGCAATCGCATTCTACCAAATATTTAGCTACTACAGAGACACATTCCATTTCATCTTTACATTATAAAGTGTGCCATTCTTTAGTGAGGATTTTATTTCGCAAAGTAAATTATTATGCATCTAAATCTCCTTCTTAGCTAATTTCATCGTTGTGATGTGAAAAATTAATTAATTGCGACGGTAGTTAGTTAGCAATATGGTTGAGACTGAAAGTGAATGGAAATGCTGTAGGAATCAGCGAAGCCAAGAAGCTTAGGATTTCTAGAATGACAGTTGACCATACATACAATACTAACGAATGATGCAGGCATTTACACAAAACGCTTCTATAAAATAACAACACAACAGAAAAAAACTGCCAAGCCACTATATACAGCCCGCCCGAGTGAGTGCAATGTTGCACAATTGTAATAAATATCCTTATAA